>OZ020520.1:26753534-26908600 GCA_963971425.1 Bryoerythrophyllum caledonicum | reverse complement strand
TGCTCATATTTAGCAAGAAGTTGAAGATGAGCCTCTCGTCCAATTGGAACATCATTAGAAGACTCTAGGTTTTCATTGATGTTCTCATATGCAACCGCGTCCATCTCAGTTTGATCTTCATCCTTGCCGGAATCTTCTCCAATTGTCGGTGTTTCTTGGAGGGCAGAATCTAGCCAATGGCATTTAATAAAGCCCTCAATCTCCTTGCGAATAGATGGGTCGCATCCAGTGTCCGAGTCGTCACTGGAAGTGTCTGACCACACGACTTCCTCGTTTGGAACTTCAACTTCCTTCGCCTTTTTTCCTAGAGCTTCGCCCGGAAACTTGCGCTCTATTGGTAGTGACGCAGTGGATATTGGTGTCATCTTGGAGTTTGGTTGTATTTCCATCGTCCTCCAATCGACTACTACTCCGAGTATAATCTCAGCATACACCATACGTAAAATGGATAGATTCACCTCGTTCCGGTGAACCTTTGCCGTGTTGTAGATGTGCTGGTACGCTTGGATGCACCGTTCTTTGAATACTTCATTGGTGCAGTAATTTAAATTACCCTTGTCGTATTTCCGAAGTTGCGAATACCGCGAATGCGGCCACATTCGTCCCAAATGACACCAGGCAATGTACTTTGCACACTGTGTAAATGTCCACGGGTTTGGTACATCTCCCCAGCCTCGAAATGCCTTCAGCTCACCATCGATGAATATGTGAATGCGTTTCTTCTGCTTGTGGTTGCGTACTCGTCCCGCATCACGCTCTCGTTTCTTCATTTTCTTCTCGGAAGCCCGAATCTCAGAAGGCCCACTTGAGTCCATGCTTGAAACTAGCGTGAAGGGGCACCGGGAGTAAAAGGGTGTCAATAGACACCGGGATGAAAAGGGATGTCAATAGATACCGGGACCCACTTCCCAATAGTGCTTAGCAAGCAGCCTCGAGCAACTTCGCCAATATCAGTCTGGTTGGCAACACGTTTTCAACGCAACTCTTCTATTTCGGCTGCTTGCTTGGTGATAATAGCATCCTTTTCATTGGATTGCAGCTTGAGGTTTTTAATCTCTTCTTGGAGACATTGAATCATCTCATCCTTCAAGCTGATAGAGTCCAATAACTCCTGGTGAGCATCGATGGTCGTACTTCCGGACCCTAATGCTACATGCCTGGTGTTGGAAGTGGTGACTACGACATCCATCATTGGCATTTCATCCACAACATGGATGGGTTCTTCATCTCCAACACCCTCAAGCCTCGCGGTGGGTTCATCATCGCCAACAAGATTTACGATTGGTAAATCTACTTGGCCAGCTTCTTGAACCATCAGACGTCCTGCTTGATGGAGCTTCACTCGTTGCCGCTTTTTCCGTGATGCACGCGCCACTAGAGAAGTCGATGAACGCCGACCTACACGTCCATCTGAGTCCGAATCCGGTGATGAATCTGACTCTACTGGAGCTACTTCTTCTGGGCCATCCATTTTCTGTGGCCCTGATGCCGTAAAAAGAAACACTGGATGTTGCTCCCTAGGCACATCAGCATGTATTCACATCCTCGGCATTTTGGGATTTTTCCGCACAGTCCTCCAATCCACTCGCTTATTAAGAACGACCTCCGCATATACCATGCGAGCGAGATAGAGGGGACAATCATTGCGGGGCATGAATTCGAGGTCGTATAAGTATTGGTGAACTTGGAGGGCACGAGCTCGAAACGCCTCATTGATGCAATACTTCAAATTTGCCTTGTTTGCGCGACGATTTATTAAATGGCGATGTGGAGGAAACATCTTCGACAAATGGCACCACTCGATGTAATCCTCGCAAGTGACAGACGACCAGGCGATGGCTCATCTTGCCAACCCACGAATGCAATCTTCGCTGGATTGTTGAACACGTGCATCTGCTTCTTCTAGAGCTTCCCGTGCCTCGCCCTATCTCTGTCTTTCTCCCTCTTCCTCTGTGCGGTGGACATTGGTGGCTGTTGTTGGGCATCCGGCTCACTCTCACTCTCCATAGCCGAACACTGTAAAAAAATCTACCAAAATGTTCGTTAACTACGCTAAGCTCTATCGGAAAAAAAACGAGAACGGACTGGGCGCGTGCGGGAACGGGCTCTATCCTGGCGGGAACAGGCTCTATTCGTGGGGGAACAGGCTCTATTCGTGGAGAACAGGCTCTATTCGCTGGAGGGCCGGGCGCGTACGCTGGAAGGCCGGGCGCGTTCTCTAGAGGGCCGGGCGCGTGGCATCTTGGGCCGGGCGCGTTCACTGGAGGGTCGGGCGCGTGGCATCTTGGGCCGGGCGCGTTCACTGGAGGGTCGGGCGCGTACGCTGGAGGGCCGGGCGCGTGGCGTCTTGGTCAGGCGCATGCAGACGCGCATGCGCGGCCAGGTTTTTCTATTTCACTATAAATGGAATAGATTCTAATATCAATCACATAGGCTCCTCTCAAGTGGCTCCTTGTCCTAGTACTATTTGTACTTTGCTAGGAACTAAGAGGGGGGCCACCACACATTAGGTCCGGGGGAGGTTTTGAATTTTTTTAAATTATAGTTTGTGTAGGGTTGTGATTATTGCAATGGCCACTGATTGTAATACTGGGAAGCGGCCCGCGTATGTTGATTTAGATGCTCCAAATGCATCGGAGCTTCCACCTACTAGCGTTGCGGAGTCGAGCCGCAATCCTTCCGATGCACCAAAAGCACCGTCGAAGAGGGCGAAACAAAAAATGTCTGCGCACGAAAAGGATGCCGGTTATCCACTAAAGGAGTATACCGCATTTCTTCGAGGTGTGGCAATACAATACTACCGTCGATGGTGTGAAACTGACGTGGTGCGATTCCGTCAAGTTTATTTGGAGAAGGGAGAGCCAGGAATCATGTGCTTACTGGCCGACCTCCAGTTGAAATTCGAGCGCGCTCTGGAGAGTTCCGAATCGTTCAAGGATGCATATGGCATGTATCACTATGCCTCATTCATAGAAAGAGTAATCACTCAATGTACGAGTAATGCATCGCATTTATTTGATTGTGAGGTGAAAAAACCTCGTGGGGGCCAGCATCAGCCACGAGACTTGGAACTCCGCAAGTTCCTCGAAGGTGTGAAGACCACCATCGGCAGGTTTTCAAGCTCTGGTACGAGAGGTATGCCTTGGAATGAACAAGCGATGAAGTCAGCCATGGAGGCGCATATGTTGCACAGCGTGCAATTTCTTCCAGAAGATATCGGAGTTTATGGACTTTCCGGATATGACGCCGTTGGTGGATACGGAAAGGTTCGGAAGGTCCGCATCGTGGGTGTGCAAGCCATTTCGGCATACATTGAGTTTGCCGGGAAAATGCCAACATCGTCTCATCTGAAGGAGAAATTTAGACAACGGTCTCACGAGGCCATGATATGTCATGTTGCACACCCAAGAGTTATAAAGTTTTGGGCGGTGAATACAAAGAATATAGAGGCGTACACATTGTGGTGGAATGGTGGTAGTTGGGCCCATTTTAAAACCGTTGATTCAAAGGCAAATCCGGCGGCTTCGAGCAACTCAATCCTTTCAGCTCCATATATTTCGGCGGAGGATACAACACAAATCTTAGCTTTCCGGAAGAATAGAGCAAGACTTGCCTGGGCTTTGATGTGCACCATGGCCCAAGTCCACAAGGCAAATGTCATTCACAATGACATCGCTCCCACAAACGTGCTTCTCCACTTTCCTCCAGAGAAACCAGGATCCGTCTTCATAGGCGTTTGTGATTGGGGAATTGCGAGCCGAGTATCACACGAAGAGCCATCAAAATATGGATTTCGGACAGACACGGAGCTGGACAATCAACGCCGTAGACGACATTGGGTAGCTCCAGAGTTGTTTTACAAATTCGGCCCACAAGATTCGGAAACGGCATTGGATGTGATGCAGCGGCGTCACCAATACACACAGCTCGCCGATTTGTACTCCGTTGGGTGGATGGCTAGAGCGATTTGGGAGAAAGAATCTGACTCAACATTCTTCAAATCAACCGTCAACTACGCAGCTTTTCAAGTGAAGATCGAGAAATTACTGGAGCGAGATCCCCTCAAACGTCCAACACTCTGCAAAGTGGTTGACGAGCTAATGGCTAAACCATTCAACTTTGAAGTTCCGGACGCTTGCTTCCGCTATGAGATATAGATATTTTGACTTAGCGTATTGATGGTGAAGGTTTCAATTGTTGAACATTTTGCAATACGTACTAGCATTGTGATGTAACGGTGCTTTTTGCCCATCTCGTGATAAATATAAGATTAACATTTTTCATACACATTGCGATATGAAGCTCATGCATGTTAAGAAGTGAGAGAGCGCGCGCGACCCCTAAATTCAATACCCATACGCGCGCGACCCCAAAGGCCACGCGCCAGGCCCAGCCCCCTCTACGAACGCGCCCAGTCCTCCCCCACGAACGCGCGCAGCCCCTCTACGAACGCGCGTGACCTTGGCCGGACGCGCCAGCCCCTCCAAATCTGCGCCCGACCCTTCACCGCGCGCGCTAGGACACTTGCGTTACGCGTGCAGTCCTCCCTGCACGCGCCCAGCCCCTCACAGTACGCGCCCGGTCCACCCCTGTACGCGCCCGGCCCAACACGGTACGCGCCCGATCCTCCCCTGTATGCGCTCGGCCCAACACGGTACGCGCCCGGTCCTCCTCTGTATGCGCCTGGTTCCTTCAGTGCGCGCCCAGCCCATATCTGCACACGCCCGGCCCCTTCAGTATGCGCCCTGCCCATCTCCGTACGCGCCCGACGCCTTCACGCGCCCGCCCCCTGTCCGCACGCGCGCGACCCTATTGACGACATGTCAGCCACGTAGTCGCCTTCGTGGCAGTGGGTAAATTGATTTACCTCGAGTCATGGTCAAACTAGGGTTGACCCTTATCGGACGGACAACAGCCTCTATCAGACGGACATCCGAACGGACGGACACTACCGGACGGACGGACGGCCGAACAACCCTGCTCTGTATCAATGGTGGAGATTCATGACTTTGATTATTTGCACTTTTATTGCAATTTGATGTCGTGACCGATCAAAGTGCTAAAATGTATATTAGTGCGATATTTGTGGCTACGACTTATCTTGTTTACTTCAGCCTAACGTAGAGGAATTCATCTTCTTCCCCGTTTTCTTCCTCACCCGGGATGAATATTTGCTCTATTTTGTGATGCAGGAACAATATCGAGGGATTGGCTAGATAACTTCCGAGCTTTCATGGTAACTATCCATACCAGGACTATAACAATGTTGTGGTGCATTACGCTTCACTTTAATCTTTTGATTGCTGAGAGTGAGAGAAAGCCCTAGGACACCACATTTATGGTCTCAAGAATAGGTAGCTGAAATTTCTTTGTAACCTAGGGGCCAGTGATTTATCTCTGAGTTTTAGTTCGTAGAAATTAATGACCTAGAAACGGCTTCCGGATTTTCTTTGAGCTTTGGAATGTGTCGTTACCTTTTTGTTTACTGAATTTATGCTAAAATGCCAGTGCCAATTTTATAAGGTGGTAATAAGAAGTTTAGAGGGCTGAAGCTCTGTTTTGACATGTCACTCGAGAAAGCCAAAAATTTGATTCTATTAATTTTTTGTTGTGCATCCTCAATCCCGCCAGATGTGAATCTGTTTGCTCTTAGTCTAGTCGTCGACCATCTCAGGGATCGTCTTACCAGTTTGTGAAGTTGGTAGTCAATCTAGTTGGTATGCACAGAGGCAGCAAGAACTTGACCATGTGAGCTGTCGGTGACCAGTCGGCGTGAGCGGTGAGCGGTGAGCAAAGAAGTTCCTTTAATTTTTTAGTTTTTTTTTCGGTTTTGTTAACTTTGAGGGCCGAAAGTCGTGGGTCTTTCTCAAGTAAAATAACTAATTTTTGTCTCATGATCCTATAACCGTGGTAGGATATTTACATTATAAAGGAAAAATAGATACTATTAGTTGAAGTATATATCCTATTTCCGTGGAATTAATGTTGTTTAAATGCAATTGAAAAGCCGAAGGTAGTCAAGTACAATAATGGAAATGATAAGTGATGCCATTACCGCGGAAAAATTCAAAATTGTGAGATGATGAGGAAGTTCATTATTAGCAATGCCTTCACAAATGATAAAGGACATTTGCATATTTAAATGTTTTAAAGATGGAAACTACAACACGGTTGCCGTTATCAGCATTCATGTATAGGTGATAATAAGAGTCTTTCAAACTCATATTGATTGGGGTCTTCTCCACTATCCCATGATTATTTTTTTAGGCATCACCATCCTATACTATAGGTGGACAAGAATATAAATATTTATGTTCTAGGTGTGTCAATTGATGTTGTTTTTTAGTTCTTTGCATTTAATTTCTTCTTACAACTCCATCTCCTATATGTGGTATCACGTATAAATTGTTTTTAAAAAAATTGCCTCTAAACAAGATTTTATGAAAGTTAAACGTGTGAATTGTATCATTTGCCATAGAGCAATAGTGGCTAGGGAATCACAATATCGTGTATGATGCCAAAGAACAAAGTACAAAATATATGAATAAGATAGTAGAACAGTACTAGCAAACTAAGGCCATAAAAAACCACAACAACAATAGAAAATCTATGTAGAAGAACTTTCACTACCCTCTAGTGCCTCAACATCTAGAAATTGATAAACGTCAGGGTTGAAACCACGATGTCTCTGAACTAACGGCGGAGAATGCAATGAAGTATAGGCATGGGCAATAGTCTTTACATATGATGGAAGCATAAATGACTTTGGTAGAGAATAGACGGAGTCCATCAATCTGCCAAACAACTAAATAGTTAAGTAATTATACTTTGTAAAAGGATTGAAATATTAAGACAGCGAGAACACTGAAACAATGAACTTACTTACTTAAACGGTTCTTTTTTGCCACGCGGCGAATTGAAACATCATCTTCATCAAAGGCATCAATCGGTTTAGGTGGAATTGATGAACTTAGTGAGACTTGTCGAAGAGGACTAAGAAGGGCTTAAAAAATAAGTGGATCAGATTAAAAGCCAATAACATGCCGATGTAGCCTGCTTCCTACTCAAATAGTAGCTCCTGAACCCGGTCAAAAACATAGCAAGATTCAAAAAACTGAACTCCTAATGAGTTTAGAAAAATATAAATTACATCAAGTCATGAGAGTTGCACCTATAGCAGTAGTGGCATCCAAAATAACTGAGCTTGGATTTGTAAAGGCTTCAACAAACATCTGCATAAACCCTTCATCCTTTTCACGAGCTCCTCTCCATGGTACTATACCGTTCATGGCTTGAGATTCAGAGGATGTATAATTGAACAAAATGTCTTCTTCTTTTAGATTAATACCAACCTTGGCTACTTCCGGAGCTGCTGATCGTGTAGGACTTGCGGCATCATCTTTCTCCAACAAAATAGAGAAGAGTTAGTTATCCTGATGATTTATAACGAACTTAAATTTTGATTTAAATCAACACATTATCAATGCAATGAATGTTATATACCTCATTTACTAATGCATGCATTTTTTAAAGCACCAAATGAGAGGGTCCCGTCTCTAGAATCTCCGAGATAGAAGTCTGCTCCAACAAAACAGTCGACGACGAATGAAGAAAAGTGGAGGATGTAGGTTTCAAAATTCAGGATGTCTTCTTTGCCCTCACATGTTGCGAGGTCAATATTGAAGGTGGTAATTGGCTTTGAACAAGAATAGTTGCCCAAGAAGGTTGAGGATAACTGACAACATTAGAAGACAAAGGCATAACCTCATTGATGTCTTCCAATTGTCCCACAGGCACAAGAGCCTCCAAGACAGTAGTATCTTTGGCATTCTTTGCAGTCCGAGTCAAATTCCTCTTTGTCCCCTTTGTTTTAGAAACAATAGGTTTCTCTATAGCTACGGCTGAGACCTTTTGAATCTCAATCAATGATGGTTCAATGCGATCTTTGATTGCAATGTCAAAGCCTGAAGGCTTTGAAATGGAACAATCTAGATACCAGCCACATCTCTCCCAGTGAGAGGAATTCCAGGACTTCTGAATACTTTCAGATATCATGCAATCGTCGTTGTCCACATCCAGCCAAGTGACAAAAAATACTGGAGATTGAAAAATGCCCTGGTAGGAAAAATGATATATTTAAAATAACGATATAGCACACGCTGCATAGCAGGCATAAATCCCACTTGCTGATCAATCAAAAAACTCTTGTGAATTCCTTTTTCAACTTTGAAATCATCGAGGAATGCAGCATCCCATAGTTGGATTCGCATTTGCTTGATATATTCGGAAATGAATGGAATGGAGTCCTCTCCATCTGAGTGATAGTCAATTGTGACTTCTAAATCTGCAACGGTGTTATCAAAAAGTTGCTTGGATTCCACAGCCAACCGAAAGAAAACAAATATGAAAGTGCATGAAAAAGTCATTACAAAAAATGAAAAAAAAACACTAAATCAATCAATCAAAATAAGCACAAAGGAATGGAACTAACCTAACTCCACCAAGTAGCCTTTCAAAGCCACTTTGGAAATTCAGCATCTCCAAAACGCGGTTTTGGAAATTTCAGTTGAATACGAAGAAAAGGGAGTGAGTTCCATCTTTCAAACCATTTGGTCTTGATATGAGATTCCATCACCGAGGTCAAAAACATCCATAGTTTCTCCTAAGTCATTTCACGCACCTCGTTATTCTCATAATGTAGCTTGATTTGATGTAGAAAATTAGGGCCGTGCTTGGGGTCGGCAATTGGCACTTGTTTCTTCAACTCAATGAAGCATTGTTTTTTTACTTTGTTCATAGCTGTTGATAAGAAGTCAGCAGTCTTCTCTGAAGACCAATCAGAAGGGTCTGGATACTTTTCGTGGAATCTGATCTGTGCATTAGCTGCTGCCTCGCCCAACTCTTGCTGCAGAATAAAATAACTCAACCCAAAGTTAACTAACAATACAATATACAAATACAGAATTAAAATTGATATACTTTGTGATACCGAGGGAATGATGAAGGAAGATAATACCTGGTTCAGGACTTTATTAAGTCCATCCAAAGTAAGAGAATACCAAGTTTGTTGTTTTGGTTTTTGCTTTGATTCAGCAAGTGCAATTTCATTTTGACTCACTTGATCTTGGAAGAAAGAAACGGGTTGTGCTCCAATATAATAATATTATTAATTTTGTAGAGTTTGTAAACCAGATTGGTGGTCACATGAGATTTCTGATTCCTCCTATAAGTTATCATGGACAAAAAACTATTAATTGCACCGAATATGAGAATAGGACCCCAAAAATACAAATTAATAGTAAGGGAATTGTACTAATTCACTTGATGGAGTGCACTCAAAAGAGGACCAACTGCTCCATTAATTTCCAGGATAATTGATTCCACGGCATAATGCCAAGCCAAGTCCTCAGAATGATCTCCATTAATAATTAGAAGCCAGTCTTGAAGACGATGGTTACCGTCCCACGCGTGGAATATTTTGTTGGAGAAACACTTGAAATCCTCATCTTCAAGAAGGTGTTTCTCAAAAGTTGCATTGGCCACCTCCCAGTGACGGCTCCAAGTATCGGTCATATCTTTGGTCACAAGGACAACCTCACCTACATGATTCTCCAAGGCAGCATAAAAAACCCCATTGCCTTCCATATAACCATTACTCAGAAAATGGGAGGCCAGATTCATGACGTCGTTTTTCAGATAGGGCCTGACAATCGGTAATGATATCATACGACAAAGTGGAATTTGTAACTTGGACTTGGTCTTTGGCTTAAACCTCAAAATTGTCCAAACATGATGCAATATTGACTGATTTCTTTGAGGTCAAAGCCTTCATCTCCTTATTCAAGTCCTCCATTGAGATAGTGTCCTCGTCAAGAGAATGACTGTCCATTGGATCATCATTTGCAACATTCAATGCATAAATAGTCAATAATAACTTATAATATACATGCGCATCCAAAGGTGGTTCATGATATCTCGGCTCCATGGTACTAAACAAAATTTCTGCAACCGAACTAGGCACTTCCACAAACCAACGACGGCATCGGCAGCCCCCTCCTCCGCAAATTTATGCAAGGAAAAATAACTGCAGATGGCTCCTAAGCCGGCACCAAGTTATGTCCAAGTTCAAGCCCAAACGGTCTGTCCAAGTTCACGGCATTGAGAGTGGTCTGTCCAGGTTTAGTTCTGACCCAGATGAGGAACCTACAAGCTCTACAAACCAAAAAAATGAAGTTCAAGACCCCCGCCAACACCGGCGACCCCTCCACTCCGAGTTTTTGCAAAACATTCTCTGCAGAAAGTCAACTCCATTTAAAAGTGACTGCAACGGCGACTCCATTTTAAAGTTGCAGCGAACCAAAAAATCATGCCTCAGGACCCCCGCCGGCACCGGCGACTCCTCTGACTTGATGACAACGGGTAAGAGCATTGCATACACATTAGCTGTCATCAGATGATTTGGTGCGGCTTGGAAAGCCTTCTCCAAAGCGAACAACAGCCAGACAACGGCTGTGGCAGAAGAACCTGGGAATCATTCTCCTAGAACGGCATTGGACACCATTTTTGGAACAGGTTCCGAGGCAGCTAAAGTAGCACTCATAGCCTTCAAGTGGCCCCTGCCAATCAACGCCCCAAGCAGACTCACGATACCAACCATAATTCCATCTCCAGAATCCACATTTCGATACTTGTTCCGGGCTCTATCAGAACTTATTAAAATACTGATACCCCCAAGGTTTGCACCTCTCTGAACTGAGGAGCGTGCCACTGAAACAACTTCCTGAGTTGGTAACGGGCACTGCCGAATCTCCTTATCAAGCAATCCCAAAACATCCAGAAACTATGACATTGTAAGATAACTCAACTTTTTGATGTCGGCATTTTGAGCATCCCCAGATTCTCTCACTTAACCACTTTAATTGGTACCTGCCTTCTATACCACACCTTGCTGCACTTCTGCATACTTCTACACCATTCACAACATCGCCCCGTTGGCGATACTTAAAAGTCAGACTTTCTCCCAAGCTTGGCCTCTCTCCCAACTAGGCTTCTCTTTGCAACAGAGTCAGTAGCACACTATAAGAAACCCGTGTTTTTTGTGATAGGGCAACTAACGTGCAATTATGTTTTGTGCAGCATCCGGCACGTCAACATTGACGTCCAAAAAAATCCGTTATAATTGACATGCAAAAATCATGCCAAAATCTCAAAAAACAGGCCCACGTTTTTTAAAAACGTCACAAAAACTTGGGGGTTGAAGGTGTTAAAAATCTGCCATGTGGCTCCCACATCTCGTCCACGTCATCGCCATGAGGGCGGGCAATGCCACGTGTGAAATTTTCCCCCCGGCCCCTTGTTGACGTGTCCTATGACGTGGTCCCGCCGAATTTTGACGTGGCGATGATGTGGCGGCGCCAAAATCCGACGTGGCCCTACGAAATGGTGACGTGGCATGTCCAGTCAACATAATTTCTCCACACTTACCACTCACGCTTATGTTTATTTTGACATCACATTCGACGTCCTTGTGTCTCACATAAGACTCGCTACAACGCTACAGTGTTTTTTGCGACGTCCATGCAAACAATGTTGTTTTTCTACTCACTTTTTTGATGGCCACTGTCGCCGTGGTTTTGGACATCTTCCGAAACATTGCAATGTCTGATCAGCCGTTATACATGCCTATTTCCATGTTTATTTTGACATCAGATTTGACGCCAATGTCTTTTCTCATGTCCATGCTTGCATCTAGTATAACTGGGGTGACTTGATGGTGTGTTATACAGAGACGTCGCCATGATACTTTCCGCATGGACAAAAACGCTTATTGCCCAAAGAGATTTTATCTAAAACATTTGATTGAGTGTGCGATATGTCAATGAAGACGTTGTGGACAACATCGTCTTAGACAAACACTCGGGTCAACAAACTCGGAGCCAACATATGCGGATGTTATCTCCAATGTTTTCAATTTCACATCGAACTAACTATGTTTATGTAGACATCTTGCACAACAGCGGCTATGATTATTATGTCTTGGTTGGTGTTTAGCTGGATGTCATGGTTGTTTTAGAGAGCATCATACACTGACAATCCATTGTTTCACTGATCATGTCTATCCTATTGTGCAAACAACCATCTCAATGCCTTGGTGAATATCATAACGCTTCATGCATTCATAAAATGATATACTGTCAACCTGAGTCATATATGCATTGTTTGGACGGTCTACAATGCTGCAAGAAATGCAAGAAGTCTATGCCAATGTCTATGGCAAATAAGTACATGCTCCTTTAGTATGTCATTATACATACTACACAACAGTCAACCAACGAACACCAAGCGGAACCACTGAGCTTTACCTAGTTAAACGCTTAAAATCTACCCTTGGCAGGAGCTGCACCTGTTGCTAGTTGAGTCTTCCGTTGCCATCTATCCACTGACGATTTTCGATAAGGAATAATACTGTGGAATCGCCACAAATGTCATCAGATAAAATGAAAACGATCGGGCACCCCATGGCCGAACGGGCACCCTACGGCGATGGCGGGAGCCACCTTGTGGGCTACAAGGTTCAGGGGGAAGTTCCAGGGACTCACCATGGACATGGGCCCGATCGGAAACTTCTTTACTATCCCCTGTAAGAGCGAACACCAGAAAGAATCCATGAAAGATTGAAGGTAAATCGGTCATGAGCACAAAACCTTAACAATAGTCATGAGCACTAAACTCTGACATCAGTGATGCAAAATCCTTGAATTAGAGGTCATATTTGATTCGATACTAGATAGATCAACTTGAAGTCTACTATGATTTTGATATTGAGTTTGTTCTCTTACTTCATGTTGCTTTGATATGATGAAGGATGAGATGTGATTTCAGTATGATTTAAATCCACCATTTGATATTCAGACTCATGCGATAACTTCATAAGAATCATTCAAACCTTGCATCCAATTGAATCGATATTGACCTCCGACCTACGGATGTGGAAAGACCTAATCAGTGATGAGCACCAAACCTTAAACCCTCACCTCGAGGCCCTTGTTGCGCACAGAGATGTCGAGAGGCACGTGCTTCCCGTAGATTCGGGTGCTCTCTTCAGCCGCGACTTGAAAAGTGTCAGCGGAATTTCAATACTTTCGACCTAATCCAAACCACACAAAACCACACATCAGAATCAGGCTCTCATAATTTACCATCGCAGCAAAATGAACATCAATCACCATATGAAGCACATCAATGAATCAGATCTAGCATGATTAGAGCGAATTAGATACAGAACTCAACCATCTCCATCCCAAACATAGCCGAAATGAAACTCAGACGACACATAACCAGCTAAGCCGATCAAAACAAGCAATGCAACAGGAAAGAACTCAAATAAGAACAACTGCTCAAATAAAACCTACAGACTCAATTTCCTCCCCATACCATACATGTCCATCTCCCAAGACCAATTCTACAACAAGCATGTCTTTGGCAAAACACAAACCTAATCAATTCAAAGAACTACAAGCACGATGTTAATTCTGCGTCCGCAGAAACTGTCCAAGACGTGACCTGACCACCACTGAACCGATTGATCACACTTCACCACTAATAAAATACCGACACTCAGCTACGTCGTTGATGAGGACAAAAAAATTGATGGCGGCCACGTCCTGTTGTGGTGAAGCTCCACTTGATCAATCAGGTCAAGTGAGATGTGCAGTCGATGTCAACTACGACGAAAGTGAGACGGTCTAATCCACAACTTGAATCAGGGTCGCGTGAGATGTGTCGGTGATGTTGAAACTAGAATGGTTCGCGATCTCCACAGCTTGAATCAGGTCATGTGAGATGTGGAAGTGATATAGAAACTAAGACGGTGTGATCCACAGCTTTGAGAATTAGCTCATGTGAGATCATGCACAATCGGTGAATATAGTGAAACTAAGACGGTCTGAATATCCACACTGAGCTTGGATCGGGTAATGTAAGATCTGCAGGTGGTCGATGTGGAGATGAGACTGAGATATATTTACATGTTTCAGCAAAGGTAGTGTGCTTGGTTTACATGGAGTTACAGTGGCTGCAGGCTCCGACGACGTCGTGAATGTCGGCAGAAACCAGGCAGTGCGTACTTTCGACATGAGTCGGTAGCTAGCACGCTCAAAACGTGTACCCCTCAAGTCTGCAAATTGGGGCAGTCAGTACTCCCAGCAGCTTCAAGTGGCCCGGATGTCGGCCTCCAACCAGAAACTCGACCGAAGTTGACGTGACGACGTGAACAACTATTCAATGTGAGCTTCGCAGCGCTTGAATGCATGCAATATGTCGGCAACTCGGCATACCAGCACCAGCAACTCGGCATACATTGCCCTAAAAAGCCCCCCGGATCAGACCCAAAATCTGCCACAAACCCAAACGCGACATCGATTTCACGAAAACCCTAACTGCACCAATCCGCGGGTCAATCCGCGCGCTCACCGTAGCCGCTCAGCGTCAGGTCGTCCTTGAGCACGCGGCCCTTGAAGATCAGCCACTGCTCGTCCGCGGGGATCTCCGAGCGCTCCACTAACAGCGCCTTCAGCGCACCCAGGTCCACGAACGCCGGCAACCTCACCAAACATTACACTCGGCTCCTGAGCTCTCGCTCTTCAACCCCTCCTTGTCGCCAGAGTAAGTCTAGAACCATGGGAATGCTCATCTACTGCTGCCGAGCAGCATCTTCCTTCCACACAACCAGACCCACGAAGTGACAACTCTCGCTACCCACACCAAAATTTCGTAGCTGCGATAACACTACCGCAGTAAAAACCCTGCATTCCACGTTAAACTGGTGCACCACTAGAATCCTGGAGTGGGAGGGTGAAGATGAGGTGTGGTAGCAGTAAAAGTTGCAGCATTTTGAGGCAATGGAATAAGGTGGATGAGAGATGCTGACGCGGTGGATCATCGCCCTCCATTCTCAGAAAATTCCAAAATAACCAAATTACAGGCATGCGAACTCAACTCATTCTGAGCCTAGCAAAAGCTACACACTAGACTGCCGGCAGCCTATATTTGCATTCATTCTTGGTAGGATACCCAAGCAAATTTTCTGGCCCAGCATATGACTAGGTGATTGAACAAATGAGGTCAGTCATTCACATTAAATCACATTTAAGGGCTGTTGCACTTGTAGTTTAATGGCAGGTTTGAGTGAATGTTCACATGTCTAGCTTATGCCCCCATTGCCCCCCTTTTGCACTATGACCAAGGAAAATGGATTAATTCCATGGTCACACTTCATGGTCACACTCCAAGTGCATATGTTACAAGAACAGTACAATTGTCTTTTTACCCCTAAAGGACCACGACCACTTTTGCTCTAAAACCAGTCCAAAACTGCCACTGCCAAAAAGAGACATGAAAATCACATTTTAAAGTGAATTTCGGATTTTCAACCGTAAGATCTTTAAATTGACCTCTATGTAAACATGCCATGTAATTTTGGTTGCAATCCACCGCACGGATTGATAGATTTTAGTGTTTAAAGTCAAAACAATGTTTCATTTTCTTCCCTGCGTTGAGTAGATCAGCAGACTTTGACTTCACTTTGTATCAAATTTTTGCATTGTACAAGGTCTAAATCTCTTACCATTGTCTTAAGCATGATGTTATTTCCCAACTCACCAATTTTTTAGAGGTAAAAAAGGGGTGTAGCATATTCAAAACAAGTGTGCAAGGAGTGGAGGTTCAAAAATTGCCATTTCACGTTTTATTTTTTTGTGAACTACGTATGTATTCAAATGATAATCCAAACGGTCAATAAGAAGGTTTTCACCACATATTGTTGTTGGAAAAACAAAAAGTGAAAAATATAAAGATCTCTAGGTTTTATGTAGAAAAGATGAAGTTTTTTTCCCCGGTTGCCCGACAATGTGTGAAAATGTTTGACTTGGAATAAAATGCCTTTTTACACTAAAGACAAGAATTTTTTTTGAAAATTTCCAAATAAGGAAATATTCTTTCTATGTGTGAAAAATCTCAACATCAATAGAAACTTTTGTCAAAAAATTTGGAGGTGCCCGATGTCCCCACTTTTGGCTTTAAGTGGTACTAACTTTCAATCCACAAATCCAAAAAATAAAACAAAAATATGTCCACGAAGCTCTTATTAGTGGCAATTTAGAAAAGAAATTTCAGAGAAAAATCACCACTATCCTTCACTTGTAATTTTTTATATTACCTTGGAATGGACCATATAATACAAAAATTCTGACAATACAAGATTAGGATTCTGATCCCACAACCAAATTGAGTGATTTAATTAGGATGCATTCTACACCTAAACAAGTCAATCACACAGAAACATGTATGATTCCAAAAAGCCACAGCATACCAAACCTAAACCGAGAGATAACAGTGAATACACATGTTATTGAAAATTTATTAGTCATCTACTTCTGACATGTAAACCCACTGGGAAATTATTATAACAAGTGCAATATGAAAAAAACCAACTAAAATACATCGTATCTACTAGTGAGTACAAGTTAGATGGACTCAACATTGTCCCTAACTATTAATGTTTAAACACAAGTAGTAGAGTAGTATCGTTACTAAGCTGGCCCAAAAAAGATACTAATATGCGACATGTTCTGAGGTAATGCAACATAATGTAGTTTGAATTCTTTTGTATATTAGAAATTCCAAAACTACAATATGTTGGACTCTTGGGGAATTATTGACATACGTATAAATATATTTCTTAAATAGATTGTATTTATTGTTGGTGATTGGTTGTTTATATCCAAACATAAGTAGTATTTTCTTAGATAACACTATATTCAAGCAGAACGGTACGTAAGTAAAGTCAAAAAGCATACCTTGAAATATGGAAGTCTGTAAAAGGATGATAATTGGTTCATTCCACTATGTTTTTTGAGAACTCGACGAGGGTCACCTATACGAGCTTGTACTCGACTCCATTGAGTTTCCCAAAAGCGTTGGTTGCGTACTCCAGGATTTGTTCGAATTTCAAGTGTGCCATCAAACCGGTTGTTGTGTTTAGGATCGCGTAATTCATGATTCTTTGGAAGGTACTTTCTATATCCTTCGTAAACCGTTTTGTTTAGATTACTTGCATAGCGACTATCAAAATCATTTGGACCACATATTGGGCATGCCTTATGCCCAGACACCGACAATCGTGAACACAAGCCATATCCTGTAAAATAACAGTAAAGTATTAAATATCATAGGGTACAATGTAGTACATGGAATACATTGAGATCTACACAAAAAAATTATGAATTATAATGAAAAACACCACAATCTACAACTAAAGTGTACAAGGAGTTGTTGTTTAGAAGTTACACCTGGCCAGTCATGGATGGTCCATAGTAGCATACATCGAAGGTTGAAGGATTTCCTTCCATGACGTGCAGTTATATCATATGCTTCCACACCATCAGTCCAAAGTTTTAAAAGTTCTGTGATTAAGGGTTCCATGTATAGGTGTACATCCTTAACTTTGTGGGGTCCTACATTAAAAGAAACACATGTCATGGTCAGGATATATGTACAAAAAGACACTAAAACCACAACTCACAAGGAATTGATTATAAAATGAAGTAATAAGGTCTTACCTGGAATAATGATGGATAACAAAATGTGAGCAGCCTTAGTGGCCATCCATGGAGGAAGGTTGTACAAGACTAGTAGAATAGGCCAAGTTGAATGACTTGTGGAATTGAATCCACGACGATTAACATCGTCCATAGCCAACCCTAAGAAAACATTTATGCAATCGTAAGAAGTACCGACATGATCTCTGAGGAGATGTTCTGCATGTTTGAAAGCCTTTCCATCAGCTGGAACCTTTAAAGTGCCCTCTTTAGACCTATGAAAGGCATACCACTGCATTAATTTTGCGAAGGTGGGACTACGGTATAGAGCTATAAGACGGGCTGCTAAAGGAAAGTAGTGGAACTTTTTTCGTGGAACATCCTTCTTCTTGGTATCAAGTTTATATCTAGATGCTCCGCAGTGGGGACAAGCTAGAAGGCTGGACCTATCACCATAGTAAATGGTTGAATCACAAGTACAAGCATGGATAGTTATGTAATCTAATCCACACAAGGATATGACCTGTCTAGCTTCATACCGGGATTTTGGCATGTTATTAACAATATTAGGACCTTTGGGTGCTATATCTCTCATAGTCCGAAACCAATCATCCATAGCTACATTAGACATGTTATTTTAAACCTGTATCCCCAAAGCCATGATTATATAATTAAGTTTGCTTTTGGTCGATCCTGTATGGATTGGAGTTGTTGCCTCACAATGCAAAGCATCTTGACCCTGTAGAGGACCCCTCTGAAGATTGATATTAGCATTTTTTTCACTTATCCTGCCAATGTTTTGGAGAAGATATTGAACCACATCTTCTTCACCCCAATCAGAATCTGAAGAATCTGGGAAATCATGTGGTGCTCGCAAATAATTTCGACTAGCAATTGCATCCACCATCTCAGGGGGGAAATCTTGACCAACGTGAGGTTGTCCCAGGACAGAATTAACATCAAGGCCATTCAAAAGGAGATCTTGTTTAAATTGTGCCTGCAAGTACAGAAATTAAAACATAGGTGCTTATTAAATGATTATCTAATTTAATCCAACAATTTTAATCGTATACATGAATAACATACATTAATAATAGAAGAACTAATGAAATGCTTATTTTAAAGTGGATGATGATTTTGTTGAAACACGAACACGGGATCCAATGTATGATCATGTGGTAATACGTTATACATGTTATGCAATGACTGAGAGTAAAGGTAATAACAGTTAAGTACCCTATGATGTATGGTTACAGTGTACTGCCATGGGGGGACTGAGTGAACCAAATAACAGCTAAATAACTAAGCAAAGGAGTCAAAGGACATAAGCAAAGTTGTTGTGGATGAAAAATTCATTAAGCAAATGTGTGATGTAGGACTAAAAGTAAGAAAAGTTCAGTGAGTTAGAAGGTCTAAATGACTAGTAATCACAAAAATAATTTATA
Organism: Bryoerythrophyllum caledonicum; assembly: GCA_963971425.1. Lineage (NCBI taxonomy): Eukaryota > Viridiplantae > Streptophyta > Bryopsida > Pottiales > Pottiaceae > Bryoerythrophyllum > Bryoerythrophyllum caledonicum. Next base: position 26,889,558 of record OZ020520.1, on the reverse strand, counting down.
AACTAATTGCAGTCAAAATTAGTTACATAGGATTGCGAAATGCCTACAATTGATGATTGGGGGGGGCTAGGACTAAGTAATCATAATTGGATTTCTTTATTCATCGCGGTTGAAGGTGGCTTGGAGCCATATGCTCAGGAGGGCTTGGGAGGGTGGGGACAAAATCAGCCCCTGTTTTCGTATTGGAGTGGGAACCTACTGATCTTAGAGGGGATCCATATGATAATTTGGGGCTTCATGCCAAAATTTTAACTATGTAGGGGTAGTTGTTTCCAGGTAATAATAATTAGAGTACTCATGGTCAACGAAGGCGGGCGTAACCATAAGCAAATCTAGAAATACTAATTGGCAGGGTGCACGAAAAGTTCCAATTAGCCGATGTAAACTTGAAGAACCTATGATATTTTAAATTAATATGAATAAAATGAAATAAAAATTTAAGTTTCAGTTTGTTTTTAGTTTTTCCAATTTAGTGATATATATATTGAAAAATTAATTGGTTGAGGATTATTAAATTTGTACTTATTGTTAGTGGATTTATCGGATGCAAATCTCATCGAGTGAACAAACACTATATCCGTAAAAACAAAACCTTCACGTTAATCATTATTGAATTAGGAAAATAATTTGATAGTTTCTTCAACGTAGAGTCTTATTATGTGGTTTAGTTACAAATACAATTAACAAAAAGAGGAAAGAGTGTATTTTGTAAGCAAACATGAAAAGCTGAGGATAAACACGTACATACACGTAAGGAGTATGTGTTAGAGTGATTGACCTTATGTAAATTGCCCACTTGATGAAGGCGTAGGTGGGTCTCCACTTTGGTGAAGTGTCGTACGGATGGTTTTTGGAGTCTTTTGCACACGGTACATGGGCATATGATCATGAAGTTTTTATTTGACGTGTCAGAAGACTCACTTTGGGCAGTTGTTGGCCGTCTGCGACCAAAGTTGGGATCGTCCGCATCTCGTGGCACACGTGATGCCTCCGCCAAGACTTCAGGTACATCAATACTTTTGTACCTATGTGGGTTATATCGAGGTTTTTTCCGCACCATATTTCTAAAAATGAGAGAAATGTTTAAAAAAAGTGATTGACGTATTAGTTTTTCCAATAGCATGATGGTACATCAGAGTATGGGGTATACCTTTTTTGACAGCATCAAAAAAGAATAGCTCTAAAAATTTTACACTGAATTTGCAATAAAATAAGTAAGAAATTATTGAATATGCATATAATAGGAACAATTCAAAAGGGATGATGGACATGATGAGTTCATCAATTAAGGTAGGTGAAATGAATTACCTGCTTCAAACTTCAGCTATTAGTGAATTACTACCAGTGTACCGCCTGCAATGATAAATCATTGACAGAATAGATTCGAAGTGCTGAAGGTAAGTGATAAGCCTGGTAAGGTAAGTTTTAAAAGGGACAAAAAAACAAAACGTTGCAAGTACAGCTGACAAGTGGTTACAAAAATAGAGGTGAAGGCGACAAATTAGGGCGAGATTTTCTGATTAGTTCAACTACAGTAACATCAAGGCACAATGACCAAGGATAAGAAAAAGAGGATGAAGGAGAGAGGCCAGTGGGAGTCGTGTAGTACCTATGTAGACCAGAAGCCGTAGTAAGTGAACAACGGACGTGCTTAGTGAGAGCTCAGGCTAGAATCGAGCGAAGGCGGAAAGAGAAGGCGGAGGACTATTGTTGCCTGCCCACCATGGAGAAACAACACACGGGCATAATATTCAAAATTCTGGAGAGGTGCAGCAATTGACCAACAACAAGATGACTGGCTTTGGCAGCGACAAAGAATCCGAAGTCGAGCTCCCTTGATTGCCTGGAGCACTTCAAAGTTTGGAGAGGGGTTGGGGTGTCTTGCAGGAAACGAAGGCTGGAGTTATGGAGGAGTTCGTGCAAGGCCACGGACTGTCATCGGTGAGGGTTTCGGCTTGGACTGGTAGCGCCGAGGGAGGGTCAACTTTAGCCACTACAGCGACAAATGAAGGAATTGAACCTGCAGCAGGAGGGATTTTAGCGTCAACGCCACGTCGATGTTTCCCGCGTGATGGCACCCTGGGTGAAAGTGCAGACGAAGTGGAGGACGTGCATGTGCCTGCAGCGCCCAAAGATGGTAGGCGTATCAACAGTACTTTGATGACAGAGGTGGGCAACGTACAATCGATGACGGAGCTGGAGCAAATGGAGGTTGCGTGGCCGCTAGGTGGTGCCGCAAAAGTGACGGGCGGAGGACCAGATACGGCGGCCAAAGTGACCTTCACGCCTACTCTGTAAATGTACAAAAAGAAGAAAGCAAGACGAAGTAGTCCCGTTCGGTTCTCCGGGTGGGATACAGATGCAGAAGAAGAACGTGTGAAGAAAGCTCAATCGGAGTGTCAAACAACACCACCAAGCGATGAGTCAGATGACGAAGAAACGACGAGGAGGAAGCAAAAGGCTCCAATGAGGGAAGATGCAAGAGAGAAAAGTGGAAAGAGAGAGAGACGCCGAAGGATGCCGGATGGAGTGCTGCTTGAGGACAGAAATGTTGAAGCTGAACCTTTGCTAACGCAAAAGCAGACCAGAACTGCAGTCAACGTGGAAGTGCAAGTGCAGATGGCGGAGGAAACAAGAGGACGTGAAGAACAAGGAGGCCGTGAGACGGAAAAGGAAAAGAACGCAATGGGAAAATGTCACCAACGATGAACTCAGCGGAGCCGGCAGTCAACAAATGCGGCAACAAAGGAAGCTAAATCGGGCTGCCACTGGAATGATCGCTGGTGGAAGCCGAAGGACGTCCCTCCTTGTGAGCTGAACGAGCTAGGAGAGGCATGCGGTGAGTTCTGGTGTTTTATGCGCAATATTATTTTTGAGCGTGCTGCAAGGACGTTTCCGTGGCATGTGTCTTGGAATAAACAGGGGGAGAAAATAAAGGCGGAGTACTTGATGGGCTTGAAGGACGATTTTCTTGGAAAGTGGGATTTTGTACCAGTCATGCGTGTTGTAGGAAACAACTTGAGGTTCAAGCGCACTCGGCTAAGGAAGAGGTTTTGTGCTGTGAAACACCAAAATATGGTGACGCGGCCTCCAGGATGCTCACTGGAGTCATGGGACTTGATTTGGAAGAGCTTGGCCGATAAGAAGAAACATTCTAAATATCTGAAGTGCAAGGCCGCAGCTGACGCTCGGATGTTGAAGAGAGGATGTGCGCACCGTCTGGAGAGGGGCGGAATCGACGGGATGGTAAAGAAATTTGTAAGTGCAATTTATCCATGCAATCCTTATTTCTTGCATGTAGATGCTGCTTATTTGAGATAAACTGTTGTATGAAATTGTAGTTAATACTCTAGATGATCCAAAGTATTTCAGGATGATCTGAAACAAATTGTTGAATAAATACTGACGATAAGAAAGGTAAGTTCACATGTGCACGTTGTAGAACAACAAGATGATATTCGATGTAATGAACTCGGTAATCACAAGTGGATGTGGAATTTGTGGCCTTTTTAATAAAACTTCATTCAAATTGTTGTAAAAATGTGCACAATAATAATCAATGTATGGTGAGTGTTTTGCAAAAGATACAGTTCCAACAATATCCTACAAGCGGTGAGGTCGATTATGCTCTCGAGAATGGGTATCCTGCCTTGGAGGAGATCATTTATAAACAAATGTCGAGTCATAAGGCGGGTGAACAAGCACAGGACAAGGACAGCGAGGAGACAAGAGATTCCTCGGACATCGACTCATATTCAGCAAAAGAGGAGGATTTAAACGGTGACGGATATTTGTCTAGCAGCTCAGGTTCCGGCACATCCAATGGGAACAAGCGGCTCAAGAAGATTTGAATGCAGGTGCTGCTGTGTTATACTATCATACGAAGGACAACAACATAGAACACAAGGAGTGTAGAATCAACGATTTGAAGTGTATGAGGTCAGGCTGTGAATCAAAGCATGTGATTTCAAATAGTACATTTTTGACAAAGTGGGAGTGCTTTAGTTACATCATGCAAGGTTTTGGACATTTGCATTGCCTTCATTGTCTGGACAACATAGTAATATTACAGTTTCAAATAGTGAGGAACAGGTTGTGATGGATGTAAGCTCTCATATACAGATATTGACAATGTAGCCGCTGCGAATACATTTATCTTTTTGGTCATATATTGACGTAGGAAATACAAGACAATGTTTGAAAATGGTGTTTACTCTTTGTGATTGTCACTGAAGTATGAATCATGTGGCTTCACAATCAAACTAAAAGCATCTGTGATCCAATGATGAATAACTATAGTACTCGACCAATGAAACATTTTAGAGTCAATTGCATTTAAAGTAAAAGGTAGGGGTACCAAAGTAAAAGTTAAATTAAATGATTATGCTACAATGTCGTGTCTATAATACGACAAAATGCAAAAAGAGAGTGGTAATTCATGCGGGAAAAGTAAAACAGGAGTAACAATAGTAAAAGTAAAACGTAAATGATCCAAAAATTTTGAAAGTAAAATGTACAAACAAAGAATGGTAAGTGACAGCCACGGTGGAATAGCCCAGGCTGGAAAGCACAAATTTTCTGGGCTGATGTGGCATCCTACACCACGCATAGAGTGCATACGTGGCAAATCTGAAAATGTTCCCATCAAAGTTCGCTTACCAAGCGGAAATAAACAAGCCCCCCGCCGTTATACCGTCAAAATATCGTGAAGGTCAGGGTGTAAGCATCGTTCGACGAATTTTTTGGGAACTGATTTAGTGTTCGAAATAATGCCACGAACGATGCTATGCCTTCTTGTTCCTTGTAGTGTGTCAAGGTGATGGAGTTGTCCACGCCGTACCAGCCCTTGTTCATATTCATTGTAACGGCTCGGTGCCGTGAGCTTCGGAGGATCCCATACGTGATGGCCTGCGAAATTATCCAGGAATGGTCACTCACAAACGAACTTGGTCCATGAGTAAGCTAGTTGTTGTCCATAACCAGTATGTTTCAACTAATCACCATGATTGTATGGTGGAATTTGAATCCTCTAATTGCAATCTAGCTACACTAAAGATGGCTTTTAGTGTAGTGGACACTAAATACAAACCCATACACTAATTATAAAGTTTACAGTTAGTGTAGTGACAAAACTATACACTAAATGTCAACTACTACACTAAATATCAATTCGAGTAAATAGTGGAATATATGGTTTTTTACTTGTAGACATTTAGTGTATGAAACCTAGAAAATGATTATGTGTACATTTCGAGCATCAAAAGTAAAGAAGATTTTGAGTGCATGTAGAAAAACAAGAATTTGCAAAAGAAATATCGGAAAAAATAGAACGTAGATATGGAGCAAAAGGAAAATCCCAAAAACTGGACAAAGAAAAATGTACAATACGGTGACATTCAAATTGGCCGTTTAGTAGTTCCACAGATAGTATCCTACACTGCTGCCAACTTTGACACCCTCCCCAAAGCTGAGAAATTCTTATTTTACCATGAAAATTTGGGGACAACATCATCTTTATGTTGAAAACATACATACCAAATTTCAAGTCCAGGAGACTTATACAAAAAAACTTATGCAAGATCTACCAACATGGGATTGCTGTGAGAAAAGTGTCACAGCTGCCAACTTTGACACCCTCCCAAGAATTGAGGAAATTTTTTTTGCCCATGAAATTTTTGGAGCAAAAACACTTTTATGTTGTTTGCATGTGTGGAAAATTTCAAGTCCAAAAGACCCATACAAAAAATAATATTCCAAATCTACCAACATGTGTAGTTTTGGGAAACAAGGGAAAACCATTTTACTACTTCCAACTTTGACGCCCTCCTTAGGATTGAGTTTTTGTTGATACATAGTGAAATTTTTGGCACAAGATCATCTCTACGCTGGTAACATGTGGGATAAATTTCAAAGCCAAAGATGTACACAAAAAAGTTATTCCATATCTACCAACGTGTATGTCCTCCATTAGCGTCAATCACTACTAGTAACCTAGAATGCATAGAATGACATAGTTGAAGGAGCTTTGTACCATTGACTAACTTCCACTTTCTTTCAAGAACTACCTTCAACACATCTAAGCTTCTAGGGCATTGTTTGCCATGTTGCACAACATCTTTTAACATCCTCCAAACGTTCTCGATTGGATTGAGATCGGGAGAGTTTGCAGGCCAGTTGAGCTTTTCGAGAAGGTGGCTTTGTCTCCATTCTTCACATATTTTGCTCCTATGGACGGGTGCCCCATCTTCCATAAGCACTCATTGTGGAATTTGACCCATGAAATGAACCAATTTGGCATCGTAAACCACTTCTATAAAATCCTTAGTAGAACGTTGACCTTTAGGCATAAAGACAAGTTCTGACTTTTGTCCTCCGGCAAATGCGCCCCAAATCATTAAAGAAGTCCTTCCACTTTTAAAAGTAGGAGCTAGACAACTTGATGAATAACGCTCGTATGCACTTCTCCAAACATGAATTTGCCGAGAATTTTTTCCAATTTCAAAAGTAGATTCATCTGTCCAAACAACACGCTCCCACTCTTTTGCACTCCATCCACGGTACTTATGAGCAAAAGCTAATTGTTGAGACATGTGACGAGGTGTCAAAAAAGGTTTTTTGACTGCAATTCGACTAAAAATGCCATTTTTATGTAAGACCCTTTGAATAGTACGTCTACACACTTGAGTAGGACATGCATTGGTAATCTCTGAGAGTGAAGAGGAACGATGAATTTTTGAGTAATGCACAAAACTGCGAACATCTCTATCACTAAGCTTTTTAGCGTGACTTCCACCGCAAGGTTTGCGCTTGTAGGTTCCATCTTTTCTAAATGTTTTTACTAACCTTGTAACTGTTCTAATAGGAACTCCATTAGTAGCTGCAATTTGAACTCCTGTAAATCCTCCCTCACTCAAACCTATGATGCGAGCACAAATTTCATCTGAAATTGCCATCATAAACTTATAGAATGCGTGATGCTAGCTACAACAGTAGAGTAGGGGTTAGAGCAGAGCAAGGGGGAGAGAAGGGGCCCAAGGGGCTAGAGCAGAGCAAAGGGGGTTGCAGGATTGACACGTGACAATTGGTAGAGGAAGGAGAACAGGGCTGGAGCAGAGCAAGGGGGAGAGAAGGGAGCCAAGCGTTGGAGCAGAGAGGAGAGAGAAGGGTCGCCAAAACACAAGCCCATATGCATACATGAAAAATCATTTTGCTCTTAATCACTCATCATGTATGCCCAATGTGAATCAACACTCATGCATCCCACAATACAACACTCTCTGTTTTGAGGATTGTCTCAACATTCAGTCTATCACAAATCACACACACCATTCCCTTTATATAGTGTTCAATAGATATTTAGAAGAAAAAATTTGTCATGTGTCTAATGCACACTTTATGGCCAAGTGGATTCTTCTGCATGGAACACCTCTTCACTTCTTCATTTAGATGTTATTGATCCTTTTGAGAAGCATTTATGTTTGGTGGCTTACTCACATGATTGAGTTCAATGAAAAAGCATGAGGTGTCAAAGATATTTTGACATTTTCAATATGACCTTCAAATTGTTTATCATAGTTACACATGTTGATAGATATGGAATAACTTTTTTTATGTATGTCTTTTGGCTTTGAAATTTATCCCACATGTTACCAGCGTAGAGATGATCTTGTGCCAAAAATTTCACTATGTATCAACAAAAACTCAATCCTAAGGAGGGCGTCAAAGTTGGAAGTAGTAAAATGGTTTTCCCCTTTGTTTCCCAAAACTACACATGTTGGTAGATTTGGAATATTATTTTTTGTATGGGTCTTTTGGACTTGAAATTTTCCACACATGCAAACAACATAAAAGTGTTTTTGCTCCAAAAATTTCATGGGCAAAAAAAATTTCCTCAATTCTTGGGAGGGTGTCAAAGTTGGCAGCTGTGACACTTTTCTCACAGCAATCCCATGTTGGTAGATCTTGCATAAGTTTTTTTGTATAAGTCTCCTGGACTTGAAATTTGGTATGCATGTTTTCAACATAAAGATGATGCTGTCCCCAAATTTTCATGGTAAAATAAGAATTTCTCAGCTTTGGGGAGGGTGTCAAAGTTGGCAGCAGTGTAGGACACTATCCGAGGAACTACTAAACGGCCAATTTGAATGTCACCCTATTGTACAGTACATACGGAGGGAAAATGAAACTGCAAGTACAAGATTGGATAAATAAGAACTTCGACTTGAAGGAAAGTGAGAAAAGAAAGGAATATTGGAAAAGGAATTTTATTTATATTTTTTATGAATACACAATAAATACACAATAAATATACAATAAATATACATCAAATATTCATTAGATATTCATTAAATATACATTAAATATGCATTAAACATTCATTATAAACTCATTGAATATTCAATTACACATTAAATATACACTTGAAATTTATTAACTATTCATTGAATATTTATTAGATATTCATAACATATTCATAAAATACAAAAATATACATTAAATTGTCATAGATATTAATTTTAAACTCATTGAAAACTCTTTAAATATTCATTAAAAATTGTTTAAATATACAAATATACATTTAATATTATTTAAATATACAAATACATACTAAATATTCTTTAAATATTATTTTAAATATTCTTTAAATATTATTTTAAATATTATTTAAATATTCTTTAAATATTCTTTAAATATACAAATATACATTGAATGTTATTTAAACATACTCATATATACTAAATATTCCTTTAATATACAAATATAATATATAAATATATAAAATATACACTACATATTCTTTTGATATACAATTATACATTAAATATACAAATGTACTTTAAATATTCTTTATTTATTCTTTAAACATTCACTAAATTTTTATTAAATTATCATTAAATATGTAAATATTCATTAAATATTCATTAGATGTTCATTAAAAGTTTCAAGGAATGCAAGAGATATGAATGGGAATAGTTGGGAATGTGAGGATAGGAAATGACGTTGAGGATGAGAGAGGGAGAATAAATACATGGCGACTAGTAGGTGGTTGATTGGGGGCTAACACTAAATTATCAACTTATTTAACAAATTTTTGTGCTAGGGCAGGTGGTTGATTGGGGGCAAATACTAAGGTACTAGGGTAGGTGGACAATTAAGGGATAATATTCATGACAATGGCGACTAACACTAATTGCCAACTTGTTAACAAATAGTGTACTAGGTAAACTACACTATTCTTACCATTATACTAAAAGCCATGTTTAGTGTAGTTGCATACAATAAACGAATACCAGTATAGAAACTCATCAAATTCTCAGTTTTACCGTGATTCTTGAACGGTCCTTTAACCCCTAAAGGACCAAGTGTCCAAAAAGGTCCATTTTGAAAGTTCGGTCAGGTTCCTATGGTGTCAATTTCCAACATTCTTCTTTGAAATTTTTACTATAGAAAGACATTACCAAGACCTTACTGGGAATTTTTTTTTTCCTAAATTGGACATTTGATGAAAAAGTTATAGGGTTTTGAATTTTAAATGGGGAGGGCGGGCACCTCGGGCACCTCCAAAAACTTTTGATAGGACACTCTATTGAAAGTGAGATTTTCAGTACTTGCAAGTAATATTATTTCCCTTCATATTGTCAAAAAAAGGTTCTTGTCTTTAGTGAAAAATAGCATACCAACCCAAGTCAAACATTTTCACACATTGTCACTCATTGTCGGGCAAGGTACCAAAAAAACTTCTTCTTTTCCACATAAAACCTAGAGATCTTCATATTTTTCACTTTTTATTTTTTCCACATCAATATGTAATGTAAACCTTCATATTAACCATTCGGATTATCAATCAAAAACATATTAAGTTAAAAAAAAATAAAGTGTGAATTAACAAATTTCGAGCCTCCACTCCTTGCACACTTGTTTTGAATATGCTACACCCGGTCTCTACCTCTAAAAATTGGTGTGTTAGGAGCTAAAATCATGCTTAACAAGATGGTAATAGATTTAGACCTTTTGTACTGAAATTTTTTGACACCAACTGAAGCCAAAGCCTACTGATCCACTAAACGCAGGGAAGAAAATGAACCATTTGCTTGACTTCAAACACTATAATCTTTCAATCCGTGCTGTCAAAGTTTATGAAATCTCGTAAATGTATTACTTAATAGGCCTTTATTGAGATCCTACGGTCAGAACTAAAAATCAAAGTTTTTGTTACCTTCTTTATTCATTGCACTAGAATCCGTTAATTTTGAAGTGTTTATGGTGTAAAACTGTCTTGGTACCTTGGGGGTTAATCTAGTTGAGCCTGTCTACAGCATATATCCTTGGCAAATTTTGTGAATTATGGACCGAAGAGAAACCGATTGCCCTGATTCAACCGTGACTCTTGAAACCATAATTTACAAAAACTGGATCCAGTACTCGGAGAGCAAAATAAGGTCACCTGCATTCATAATAGAAACGGTCTTCATGTTTATTGATTGAAAATCCATCGCAACACTTCACATTTCCAAGATGATGAGCTCGGATGCTGGGACGAGAATGTAACTTGGTCTATTTTCCACCTAGAAACACAGCGATTAACACGAATGCAACTCTTTTGCAATCGCTGGTGACCGGTTCAGGAGTCGAAACATTCTCAGTCTTTACTAGGCGGACCAAAATCACCCACCATGACGACGACCCGGCTCCACACAGCGTGCACTCCATCGTACCATCTCACCCTCCCGTAGCTCTGATGCCCTTCCGGGTACGAAGAGAGAAGTGGCACCACTGTCAAGGTGAAGGGCCGGATGACCCCGGCCCTGCTGAATGTGAGAGTGCGCGGCGTGATTCTGATCTCGAATCCCGCCGGTGCCTGAGTCACGCTGGCGGTGTAAGTACGCGCGATCCGACCGCTCTCGACGTTCGTCAGTTTTCTGGCAAAGCTCATGGACCGTGGCGAGAGGGCCGACCCAGCGTTTCTGAAGTTGGCCACGAAACTGGGCAGATTGGCGTCTTGGATTCGAGCGGGCGGATTCACGGGGCAGTTTATCCTGGCGACCGGATCGATGATCCGGATGCTGGTGGTGCTGTAGCCCAATCCACACATGAACAGCAAGTAGTCGGTGCTGCTCATGTCGTAGACGAGTCCCGGGTACTTCGCTCTCTCGGGCAGAGCGAATCCAGCGCCTAACGCCCACGGCGTTGCCCTTAACGTCGGTGCTTCTTGGGTGGAGATGTAATTGCCGACGTTGTTGAATATTGTGGCCGTGGTCATCAAGGCGGATTTGATGGCGGCGGGGCTCCAGTCTCGATGGAAGGAGCGTAGCAATGCGGCGTAGCCGCTTATGTGGGGGCAAGCCATGGATGTGCCCGACTTGAAGACAAATGGGTCTGAAGCATTCTTACCAGCTGCGAGGATCTGGACGCCAGGTGCGGCTATGTCAGGCTTCAGCCATTGCCCGCGAGCGCTGAGGACGGGCCCTCGCGAAGAGGATTCAGCCACCTGCGGCGCTGCGACCTTGCCGAACAGAGTAGTACCGTTTGAAAATACCCTCCGGTCCTGCGTGGTGGATGCGACGGTAGTGTACCACGGTGCCACATTGCTGATCGATGCTATGTCAGGACCGCTGTTCCCTCCGGAGACAGAAACAAAGATACCTCGCTTGACAGCATTGTAAGCCGCAATGACATGACCTTGGCCCGCGCCAAAGATATCTGGGACGCCGGTGGTCTGGTCTATGGGTGAACCAATTGAGTAAGAGATTACGTCAACGCCATCTTTTATAGCATCCTCGTATGCTTGTATAAAGCTGGAGGTCGGGCCGTACGCCCTGTTGTCGCGCGGATCATTCCACAACACCTTGTAGACCGCGATTCTGGCACTGGGGGCCAAACCTCGGGCCGTTCCTCTGGCACCTCCATTATAGTTCTTGGCATTTGCGACCGGTCGCCCTGCAGCAATGGAAGCTGTATGCGATCCATGCCCATTGACATCTCTTGGTGAAAGGAACTCGCCCTTCCTACCGTTGTTGACGCCGGGATAAAACCTTGCGCCAACGATCTTTCTGTTGCAACTCGCAGCAGTGAAGCCTGGTCCTGTTTGGCATATACCCTTCCATTTTGCTGGAATAGGACCCAGCCCCGTGTCGTCGAAGCTCAAGCTCTGGGGCCAGATTCCGCTGTCGAAAACGCCGATGATCACATCCGCTCCAAAGTTGGTGGCCCGCCAGAGGCGGCTATCTGGACGCGTCAGGCTCACAAAATCTGGGCTGCGGGTGGTGTGGCTCTCGTGGATTCTGTCCGGGGACACACTCAACACGCACGGGAGCGTCCTCATGTAGGCTGCTTGCTCGTCTGTGAGACGCGCCGCAAATCCGTTGAAGGCGTGGTGGTAGACGTGGTGGAGGCAATCCTCACCGTCGTCGGGGTGGTCGTGTGCCAGGATCTGCTTGGCGCCGTCCATGAGCTCCGTGTACCATGCCCGTTTGTCCATGACGTCCATGTGCGTAGCATTCTTCACGGAGATGATGTACACCTTACTCCCCAGGGGCGCACCACTCACCGGACTGGAAATCAGGGACAGGCTGAACAGAGCGAAAAGAGCCAGGCATCCCGGAAAAACCAGGAACTTGGAAGAGGACACCATCTTGTCAAGTAAGTCGCAGCTCACCGAAGGAGGTACTAGAATATCTGAACTACATGTATCCCAGTCAGCACGCACACAAGATGAGCTAAACTGAGTGTTGTTTCTCTCTACTTTGCCAAATATCTAGCATGCAAGATCTAGAATATCTATATAATCTCCCACTGCTTGAAATGATAGGAGTAGACTACTGCATCGAATTGCTATTGAATACGCTTCTCTAAAGCACCGAATCCACTACGAATAACATCGTGGGAAGCACCATTCAATCTGAAATGCGGTAGGCACGCTCAGGTTCGATCCAGTGAATGTTCTGCACTATCCAGCCGCCTACTGTCTAGAACGCTGGATCACCTAGTATGATATTGCTCAAGGAACTCGAAGAGATAGTATGCCGATTAAGAAACGCGTCTACATTGAAATGCTGAAACTGTGATGGTGTGATGAGCAGGTGTTGGTTCTGGTTTAATAGCTAGCTTATCCTTGACTAGTTTCGAGAAAGGAATAAGAATTGCCGAATCTTAGAAATAATGAATCCTAAAAGTCATGAACAAGTCTTCATGATTAACGCATCGCTCTGTATTTCTTGTCTACCAACTAGCAACTGTCCCGAGTCACAAGTTTCTGTTATGATGCAATTCTAACATGTGCATTAAGAAGAAGCGTAGGTTCCCGAAGTTCCCCCAATCTGAACAGTCGGGCGTTTTCGTCTGGATCAGAGGTAACTGAACTTATTTCAAGTTGAGTATTTTGCGCAGTTGGTGGTACAGTAGTTGTGATGAGCATATGAACGGGGCGGATTTGTCCACAAAACGCCTCATCGACTCGGAACACCATACATGGTACCACCCTCCGGTCTTCCTTGGATTTCTGTCCGATTATATTATGCCAAGAACGAGTCTAACATCTGATAATAATCGGTAAAACAGTGAGTCTTATGTTCAACAGAAAGTCCTCGTCAATATCTGTTGTATTTTTTCATTACATTTGCTGTTTGACCATTACCTTATCATCCTAAGATATTCCTTTACAACGCGTTTCGATGAAACATTAGAGTTCTCCTGAAAGTCCTTCCCGTAGGAGAAAGAGAAGAGAAAGGCAGGTGAGATTGTTTTATGGACCAGATGAAGCATTTTTTTTTGTACCATGCTCCCTTCCCTGGTGTGAATGAAATGCATGAATAGTGTGATAACAATCAATATTCTTGGGTCCTACACAACATCAGGAAAATTCATGTGGATGGGAACGATATTTTTATATATACAATATATATAAAGAAAATGCCTGTGGGTATTATATCGTTTCCATATAAAATTTATATTGTTTGCATATTGTAAAACTTGTTATTATATCGTTATCATATAAAATTTGTATCCCCAAGTTTTGATGCTAGATTTTAAAAAATAACATTCAAACCTATATGAGAATGGTTTTATATAGATGTCATAGAATTTGGAATTCATATTGATATCATACAGAATTTATAAATCATTTTCAACAACAATATTTACGCAAAAAGTGCTATTTAAATTTGAATAAATCAACTAGGGATTTTTTCTCGATGCTGCCTGCGCTGCCTCGTATGCTCTCCACCGGTTGCATCCAAAGGACTCCTTCCCATCCCGTGGGTGAAATCATCTTTAGGAATCAAACCCCTTTCGTACAGGTTAGGAACTAAGGGATGCTCAACGTCGGTTGAATCATCATTAGTGAGACCCAATGCACTGCAAATTACATGACCATTTTGCGACCATTCTGCCACTTAGCTATCATGTTGCAGCAGTCATAATGGTTGGCACTGCTAGTTTCAAGTGTGCCTTAAATTTTGTCCACTCTACAAATTATAGAAAGTAAGAGGGATGCGTGTGGCGGTGGAATGGCCACCTTACACATCAATGAGTTTTGGCACCTCTTTGCCAAATTATTTGTTTTTTCAAATCACAGTGGTTTGGACACAATGGGTATCACGTGGGCATTACACCGGCATCCCCCTTGACATTACATAGGTTCATCAGACAAATCTCTTGAATTTTTGAATTGCAAGCATCTGTACTCTGTTGTTCTCTAATTCTAATTTCTATTACTGTTTGTATGTTTTTTGGATTATGAAGCTACATATTCAGAGTTCATTCCACTTCACAAATGTGCTGATGCAAATCGCTCTGTTCCTTTATTTGTTCCAAATTTCAGACCAATCCCTGGTTTTTTTAACCCAAGAGAGTAATTTAGGATCTACAGAGGCTAATATTTACATCCGTCAGAAATAGAAATTTGGCACTAGTTCCACGGTAATAGGACCCCAATTTCCAAGATTTTATTATTTATCTTTAAAATTACGATGAGTTGAAGTAACCTATAACTATCATACGGGGGCGGCTTAAAAATACTCCACAGTAATAGGTCCAAATAATATTCCAAATTTAGACATCCAAAAATCTTGAAACTTATCTCAGTATCCAAATTTAGAAGAAAGAAAACTGCAAATTCTGAAAAATCCTAATTTTAGGTATCTAATCTTCGCTCACGGCGAACGCTCTCCAACCACTCACACGGTCTTGTCGTTGACTGACGCAAGACATGCTGTTGTATTATCTTCTCTTGAGTTGAATTACACTAATGATGTTCATTAGTGTTTGCAACACTATTTACGAACTTATACTCTAAATGTCAATTACCCTACTAATGTAACAACATTAAATGTCACTTTAAACACTAATTGTCAATTTCTGTAACTTTTGCCCTTATTACATTTTAACATATTAACATTTAGTGTTGGTTATGTAACAATGTCATATGCCACATTTCATTGCAAGTCACCCAAATCTCGCCACATGTCAAAAGCAAACCTTCCATATCGGGCTGATTTTTTGAAGGTTGGATTTTCAAATGATGACTTCGGGGGAAAGTTTTGTCCAATTTGAGAGTTTCTGGTGCCTATCTACACTGATTTGAAAAGACGCTTCCAATGGCACCTTACCCATCTTCAAACTCGTCTTAAATAAAAAGTTATAGCGAATATTTTTGGGCAGATTTCTTGAGTTTTGGTTGAAAGTTTGAGGAGGCATATCTTTATTAATTTCGCACCAATTCTATCGTGTGAGGTGACCAACTTATGTGTTTTTTCAAGGAGATTCCATCGGTATATGGTAAATCTTCTAATTCGTTGTGATGCAAAAGTTATGAGCAATTTTGTTAGGCTGATTTTTTGACATTAAATACTTAATGTAAACAAATTGACATTTAGTGAAAGTTAGGTCATAGGGGTAGTTACACTATTGGTGCCATAACACTAATGAACATCATTAGCGTACTGGTCTCAGAAGCTCAAGATGAACATTTTTGCATATGCATTTCTAATTAAAGATATTCCAGATTTTGGCCTGCGGAAACTTTTGATGTTGATTGTTACAGAGCAGATTTGCATGGACTACGGTGCGATCATTGCAGACGCCTTCGTTTTAGCTCAGAGCATAGCGCTGAGTTTGCTAAGTGCTTCGGCAAGGAACAACCTTATGCATAGATATAACCAGACATGATAACCATGTCGCGAGAGAGGACGTTGAAAGAAGCAAAGAGCAGGTGCGACAACGATGTCTTGAAGCCAGCGTACCATGTTCAAACTAGCGACGATACGGATAATCGATCTGCCAATAGTCGAGGGACTCCTATGTGCCAGGTATAATGTTGTCTTTCTCTGCTAAAATTTGTCTCATTCTTTGGCTGAACCGTTGTTGGGGCTCTTGCCCACGTTTCACTTTTCATAATTATCATTATGCAACTGGTTCGATCCTAACAAAGTCTTATCGGACATATGAAGGGAGCATACAAGACAAGTCCCGCATTGGATGATGGCATTCAGGGCTGTAAAGGTGAGGTGATGCTTTTGCAGCAGATATATTCCGGTTCATGGCAATTGCAAGCTGCTTATGAGTGTTGAGATTATTATACTGCATGAACTTGAAAATGTACTGGTACAGTCGGGCACTTGTAATATTCTTCAAATATTCTAAAAGCCTTAGGTGCTATACTTGACAGAAAATCAAGTGGACGACCGAAGGGTTCTGCTGGCGATTACCGTGGAGATTGCGGAAGGATGTGTCGAGCATATTGAAATGAAGGAGGGCGATTCTGCTGAAGCGGTGGCCATGAAGTTCTGCCGGGACCACAACCTTCCGGATCAATTTATGGCTCCACTTACAGAGCACATTGTCACCAATATCATCAGTATCAGGTGTGTGAGCTTCTTAGCTGGATTGACGTTGCTGCTGAAGTCGAAAATTACTATGAAATGGGATGGTATATCCATGTGTAGTAGAATCAATTGTCTTATAAGTGGTTGATATTGCAGCAAAGAGGACAAAGATATCGTATTTTGTTCTAAAGATGAGTGTGCTTCATATGACGAGAATTGGCCACGCAAAGATTCAGCTCACACTCCCCGAGCTGGGCATCACGACCCTCATTGCGAACAACAATCCGGTGGGTGGTCATGTAGTTGCGCAAGCCGAGCGGCGAGAAACCGCTTGGCAGTCTCGGAGAAGGAGAACAATTATTTCCAGAAAGGTCAGAAAGGTTCTCCAGCGGCGACGAAGCTGAAGTCAAATGTGTTGCAGAAGAAAGTCTCAGACCGTTTGATTGCTCCTACTGTAACCAGCTTGGCCAAATCTGCGAACCTGGATGTGAGAGAAAAGCCCAAGCGCCATGCTCCAAGTTCTAACCCTGACCAGGCAGTAAGTGTTCTCCGGCCTTTTAATTATAGGCTCAAGTCTGGTGTTTCATGTCGAATCCCGTTCAAAGCGAGTAGCTTTAGCAAATGAGAATGAACTTCACCAAATCTTGGATTGACGACGGTGCAATCTTTCTGTATTGGTGGGAATGTTCAGAAGGCTGTGTATATGCGCCTGTACACCGAGTTTATGAGGCAAAAGCAAAAACAAGAGGAAGATAAAAAGCGCAGTTTCGAAAGATATCAAGAGAAGATCGACAGAAATAGGATGAACGTTCCCAAGGTTTGAAAGCTGACGCTCTAATGCATTGGACTCAGACTAGAGGTCATTTCGGAAATGCCAGTATAGTGGGACCATTGTCTTGGTATTATCCTCGTGCAACTGTGGTATTATTCAAGATCATGTTTCTATCAGCCTCGTGTTTGCAGGTTTCCAAATAACCATTTCTGTGCGACTTTAAAACGTTGCTCGGTTCATGGAAAGTGGGCTGAAGCTTCTTGCATTTCCCGATAATGTAAGTAGTTTGTTTGATTGGTCCCCAGTTGCAGCACACGGATATGTGCTGCGATGCTGTGATGCGATGGTAATCTTTGGCTGCTTGCCTGCACTATTTGATACAGAATGGTGCAAAATATTATGCTGCTCCGGTGAATTGATCATGTATGATGGTGCCTGGCCTTTCAGAAATCGTGGAGGATAATGCTCATGCGAGGGAGGACTGCGAAGCAATACAGAAATTATGGGGAACTTTTATATACAGAGGGTCTAACTAAAAAAGAAAATCAACAGAAACTCATAGAAAAAAAACTGAAGGACGACGAAGCTAGAGAAATGTCTGAGTTAACCGGAGTCCCAGAAATCAGGTTTGCTTGAATCTTTCTCCTATCTCAAACAGTTATATTTCAGAAGCAGACTCCCTGATGCGATCATTTAATATTTTGTGGAAATGGCAGCATCAGCTGGCCTTTGTGTGCAGTTGGCATATGCGATCTTGTTCCTATTTCTAACTTCTGAATGCAATTGTGAGTCTACCACTACACCTCAGTGTAATATGAGCACTTGCTTCATGTAGTAAGCGCGCTCAGAATATAAGGAGGGAGCAAGGCAAGGTTTGGAAGAGGCTCAATCAAATTGAAGACAAGCCCAGACAAGACCAGTTGCAGGAGCTCCGTAACGAGGTACGTACACCGATCGATGATCACTTTCTACTTTGAAAGGAATGACTAGTATGCATATGATAGATCCTTCGCAGGAAAGGAAATAGATCACTCATGGTAAATTTCTAGGGTGGCTGACAGATGTGGGAGGCCCAGTTGATGGAATGTACTTTTAAACCTCAGGTCAACCACCGAAGAGATTTCAGCCCAATTGATCTTAAGGGTGGATCTTGTGATCGGTTTGAACAACTCTTTCTGGATGCCGAGAGTCGCAGGCGGCGCCAAGCGGAGTACACGCAATGGTACCCTGAAGGGTAAGCTCGGGTTCACTCATGTTCAAATTGTGAATCGTTAGTTCATTGTCGAGACTCGAAATGAGCCTAGAACAATATTCCCTGTCTGAGTGGTGAAATATAATTGCTGGCATAAAATATTTGTATACATGTGCAGAGTGACGTTCCGGCCGGCCATCAACAGAATGGATTCCACGACTGGAGAATACAACAGAGAGTGCACTGCTTGTAGTGTGCAGGAGGGAACCGTCTTTGATCGGCTCTTACAATATGCCTCGAAGCTGACGGAGAAGAAACAAATGCAAGAGCACTTGGTTCACAGACCTGTCGATCCCACCACTGGCAGGAGGTTTTTCAAACCCCTCACAGGACGTAAACCTCAGACTGATGTGAGCTAAATCATTCATGGAAACTATATGTTATTCTTCTATTGTCTTCGGATATCTAGATATTATGTTAGCAGGACTGAGTCGCTCGGGGATGAATGGTATGCAATATTTGACTACTGTCAATGGATTTCTATGTACTTATTTCTTAGCTGCTAACATGCATTATAAATGTGCAGAGGAACCCTGTTCGATTGCCAATCGGGGAATACCTTTACAAATTGAAGTTCGCCTTCGACAGTAAAAAGGAAAGTCTTGCTGCCCGAGATACCAAGATCAAGAAAGAGCAAGCTAATTGCCACTATGTCGGACCTACGTCGCAGAAGCTTCTGGGACGTCTGGAAGAGCGCGGTTTCAAGAAAATATTTGAGTGCCTAGACGAAGACCATGTAAATTATAGTTCAAGTTTCCGGAAGTCACCTGCATTCTGTTAGAATCAAGTTTTCAAAATCGTAGTTTTTGCTAAGCTAGCCCCTTTCTTCGATACTAGCTACTAGTGCACTTGAGTCTGCCTTGTTTCACGTCCGTGGATGCCTGCGCTCCATGACTCAATTATTCTATTGAAATCTGCTCCCAGGATGGTGAGGTTGTGCTGGGGAAAGCCAATTATGACCTGCTGAGTGCTGATGTGGTTCAAGACATCATGGAAGTGATTAAAGATCAAGCAATAGCGGATAAGCCTCTCAGATGCTCCCAATTTGTGGAGTTGATGCTGGCCGCGGAGGTATGATCATATCTACACGATCGAGAACATCTCAGAGTTTCTGTGCTTCGCTAATAAAAAAATGACCGACATGGATCATAACTACATGAATCTCCTCAATTTGCTACTTATGGTATATGATTAATAGGATATGGTACTAAGCCGTGCTGGTGGAAACATGGTTGCAGAAAAAATGTCATAGGGCCACTTTACATCTGGTGCTGAAGCATAAGTCTCATTCCGAGAACAGCAAGTTCCTGAATAACCAGTTTAAAATGGATCGCCTGTCTCGCAATTTGGCGGGCAGGAGGAGGAAATTCAGGTAGGTTTGTCTACAAACGTTTGATGCAAATGAGGGGGCATGTTTGCAAATATTTAAGATTGCCTGTCTCGCAGTCATCTGTTGGCAGTAGTAGTTTACTTCATCGGATTAAGGACCCCGAATGCAATATATGATGATGTTAACCATGGCCTTCTTATGGACGGCAGCACAAGTCAGCAGTGGTACAAGATAATCTGTACAGATAAAGAAATGAAGCAGCGGAAGGTAGAGGAGCTTCGGAAGGAGAAGCAGGATCAAGAAATGGCCGAGTGCACATTCAGGCCTGAGCTTTTGACCAGGGGTTCCAAAAAGGTACTAGTTTATATTTTGTCATTAAGAATGCAGCAGGCCATTCTCCTTCATAAATTACCATGACCATAATGATTATTTTCCAGGGAAGCCGTTTACGAGGAAGAGGCATGGGCTTCACTGAGACACTGAGTTCAATAGTTGAGAAGGTGCAGCAGGAAGTCCATGGGTTTTATTTCCAAGACGAGCGCGGCCCTGGTACTGCTACAACTGCGATCCCCACCTAGATACCAGTGTCATGAGAGAGCTTAAGATACATATTCGCTGATTCTAGCTTGTCGTATAGGCTGGCAACTGATGAGTCAATTACTGTCACTGCAGAGTGGCTGGGATTGCCAGCTGATGAGCCTGCAGCAGCTCGTAAAACAGCAGCGGTGCCGCGGGAGACGGTGGCGGTGCAATGTTCGTCCGTGGTGACGGAGCGCAAGGCGAGGCCAAAGGGTCTTCTTGAATCATTGTCGGTCATGGTCACGGAGTCACTGGGCAAGCCAGGCGCAAGAAGGAGGGGTATCTCAGGCTCACGACGAACTTCGGCAGATCATTCAACCGAGGTGTGCGTGCACCAAGCTGCCCTTCATTTGTAGGCACTAACCACTTCCACCTCAGTTGAAGCATGCTACAATTTTCCCCTCCATGAGTTCCTCTTTCTCTCATAGAAGTTCACCCAAACTTCTAGTAAGATACCTCCTCTTTTTAATTCTCATTCTATTGTTTTTTATTCTAAATAACTATTAGAAGAGCTTGGTGGTAGCCGGTTTCGTAAGTTTGCATGAAATACGATGAATATAAGCTGCCTTTCTCTCCTTTCAGTTAGAGCTGATTTAATTCAATCCAAACAACGAAAGAAAGAAAGGGTAATATCTTATTCAAATTGTGTGAGAGACTTTACAAATGACAGAAGCAGTGACAAGTATTGGCTGCTAGATTGTTTACCAGCTCTTCATTGTTGACATTCCATAGTAACATTCAGAGGTTTGTCTTACAGCGTGTGAACAGGTTTTGCTGAAGCCATCACCTGGTGAGTACATGGCAGTTAACGACAACAGGAAGAGGGACGCATGATTGCTGGTACGGAATTTTTAAGATGTTGAACAAGTCATACATTATACATTAGAGTTATTTGAAAAAGCCACCCAATGTTTCAATAAGGTATCCACTCTTTTTATTTTAATAACTACTAGATCTAAAGGAGTTGGTGGTCTCTCCACTAGAATTCTGAGAGTTTTGTAGTCTCTTTACTACAAAAGTTAAAAGTAGTTTTAGTTGAGGAGAGGTCATGTTGTACCATGAATTTTAGCTGCCTTTTTCCTCATTGAGCTACTCATAGATTGACATTGAATTGTTTTGCAAGCATAGCAATTTTGTGAGTAATACTTTTGTAGGTGGGAAGCTTTGGAGGAGGTGCAAAAATATCCACCGGTGTTGGTGGTTGAGTCATGCTTATTATGTGTATATCTTGGTCCAATATCTGGTACTCTTGGAAGCTTTGCTTATCTCTGTCCTGTAGACAAAGGTACAGTGACGGGAACAAACATACACTCTATTCACGCCAACCGTCTTTGGAGACCGGAGTTCTTATTACTACTTCTCTTGGAAGTTGTAGCTTTCACTCATTTAGAATGTTTCATGTGCATTCTTGAGAACTCTTCATGTACATGGTTTTGTTGACTTCAAATGAGTAAGGTAGAGGATATGATTTTGGGTGAAGAAATTATTTTACATGTGGTGAATAAAGTTCATGTAATTGTATTTCTAACATGGTTCAAATATTGAAATCACAAAAAAGTAAGAGTAAATATGATGGATATTAAGAAATATACGGTATACAGTACAAGATATTTTTTAATTTAGAGGATTCAAATCACTTTTCCAATGTAATTTAACATTACAATCAATGTACATTATATCCTTGATTAAGTGGATACCAACTTTCAGAAGCGTTTGTCCTTGTGACTTGTTACTACTTATGTCATACGCGACGCGAATTGAAATCTATTTGCATCATATTGGAAAAGGAAGTCTAGTACTTTCACTAACCAATATAATCTGTGGTATAAATACATTTGTTGTGATTGATGCCCGCAATTGCTCAATAAACTTTCAAGAAATTTGCTTCCATATTTGTCGGTTTGCTGGTGATTCATATGTCAAGATGATTGTAAAAATCAAATGGAGCTGAGGACTTGATTGCATCATTGGAGATTCAGAAAAACATTGCTCTCCATCGTTCTTATAAAATCCACCTCCACCACATGCAACCTTAAAAGTATTAAAAACAATATGGGTGTAAGAATTGTAAAAAGCTTATCTTACCGTTCTTGTGTGCATTGTACTTTGACATCAAATATAAGTTGTGCGGTACAATCCAATGGTTGTCTACTTGAAGACCTTTTTCTATTAAAAAATGAGCGTTTGTCATCTCTTCTCATATATGCAAGATAGCCATTTCTTCCGGCACATGTTTCTTTGGCAAAGACTTGAGGGCACCTCTTTAGTCATTTACCGTCCATGCAAGGGGTGCTAGGATTTTGCATGCTCCAAGACCCATGCACCATACATTGTGTCACTGTCTTGAATGCATGGGGGGTGAGTGGCCAGATTCGTAAGTTTAGCACTCACTATTGAGATGATCTCGTCTATAGTCCTCAATTTTGGCTTGAGTGGCCAGATCCGGAAGTTTGGCACTCACTATTGAGATGATCTCGTCTACAGTCCTCAATTTTGACTGTTTGTTGAGAATCAACAAGATGTGCACATGCAATCGACCTCTCTTTTAAAATTCAATCACCCAAGTAAATCCCAGCACCTTGTCGAACACTTTACAATCCTTGAAATCAACCATCAACTTTTGTAGTTTTTAGATGAATACACATGCAACCAAATCCAATCGGTCTTGTGGTGTCTGCCCACATTGTAGTATTGTTGTTATCTCAGGTCATTTCGAGTTACACGTAAACGACACAAAAGATCTAGTCGTCTACAAGTGTGCAGAATGGCCATGGCATCCTTATAGCTTTTATTTCTTTGACGTGAGTTTCTCCAAAGATATGACAACAAGATGAATCTTCAGCCAATTTGTGTTGGATCATGGTCGCCAATATTCAAGGCATCCACTATTACATTATAAAGTTTGGAGGTCTTTTTGATTGTCCTTGATGAGCTTCAAGTACAGCGACTTCAAGAAATGAGTCTATGAGGGTATTTGATTCAGAAAAGTAACAATGTAGAGAGTTTGAAGAATCAAAGCAATAAATTTTGAACATGAAAGTTTGAGAGCATGAAGTAACTAACAACCTCAAGAAAATTGAAAAAAATTTGCCACTAGATAAAAAAAATACATAGTACCAAAGTTAACTATGTACATAGACTCATTTATTGAGGCGTTATACACAGAGTGGTCAAAATCTTGTCCACTTTCCACGAGCAGCCAAAACAGCTGCAATTCGATCTGGCATGCTAGCATACAATCTCTCACATTGCCCTGTAATGATCGTCTTATAACTCTCCTCCACACGCTCCCATAATTGCAAAAGACTTACAGGAGGAGTTGGATAGGAATTCAAACAATGTTTGAGGATTGCCCAAACATGTTCTATGGGATTTAGGTCTGGGGATTGAGCTGGCCACTCTAAAATAGAGAATGGTTGCTCTAAGAACCATTTCTGAACAATCTTTGCTTTATGTATGGGAGCATTATCATACTGGAAAATGACGTTATCGAGGTTCAAGTATCCTAATCTCTCTAAATTCAAGTACAAATCTCCATGCAAGATTGAAATATAGTCCTTCGCATTTAAACGCCCATCCACCTTTTGTAAATCACCTAGACCTCTTGCTGTCATACAACTCCATAGCATCAAAGACCCTCCACCATGCTTCACTGTTTGCTTCACCGCACGATCAGGCAAGTTTTTTTTGTCATTAACCCAACACCAAGTCCTCCGATCTGAATTGAAACGATTTATCTTCGTTTCATCACTGAATACAACTCTCTTCCAATCCTCTACTGTCCACTCTTTATGAATTCTTGCAAATTGTAGCCTCTCTCATACATTTTTCTGTGACAAACAAGGCTTAGGAATCTTCTCACAAGCACTCAATCTAGCATCTCTCAAAGCAGACCGCAAAGTGTTATCACAAAAACCCACTTCTCTACCCTCTCTCAACACTTTTGCTGCATGTACTGCCATTTCTAATCCTCCAATTGTGACCAAACGCACTGCACGTCGTCTCTCTAAAGTGGTAAGAATCTTTGGAGCACCTCGTTTTGGCAATTCTAAATTACTACAATGTTTCTTCCTCACTCTATTCACCGTACTTTGTGAGAAACCCAAAGACTTTGCAGCCATTATTGTACTCTGACCTTTCATCAAAAGAGCAACAATATCTCTCACTTTGTCTCCTGAAATTGGCTTCATTATACCAATCTTAATTCCTATTCTCCACAATATGTTCTAAAAGAAGGAAGAGAAGAGAAATCACAAAAAAATTCATCAAAAAACACAAGTTTCTATCTGTTCTACACTCATCTGAAGTTGCTCCAGAAGCCACCTCAAAAAATGAGTCTATGAGGGTACATGCATATTTGTGATCATAACTCACGATGTAGATATTATTTAGGCAAAGCGCCATGTGGTATGTGTTAAGAGTGCATTAGACAACAGTAGAATTATTTTTAAGGCTTCAGCCGCCTTAAGGTTTATGAGCTGGCCCTCATTAATGTTCCTTGACAGGGGCATTGACTCATTTGTTGAGGTCGCTGTAGTTTGTTGAACGCACGCCGATGCGTTCACCATGTACTGTTGTAGCAAGCTACATGTAGAGAATATGTGTGTGGCAATTCTCCGGGTGACTGCATGCGTAAAACTGCATCAACGTCACTCTTCTCAATCCGCCTTTGTCTTTAACAACATTTGGATTGACTTCCCCAATCTCCATGCCCTTGGGTTCAAAGCCTCTCAAACGATGTTTGAAGAGCATCTTTGATGCCCATTGGTAAAGAGAAGCACATAGTAAATGGCATATATACAGAGTGCACAATTGGGATTCTTTTAAGAGGCCTACTCACCATCTTGAAAACAATGTCCCAGTCTGATATGCTACCATCGTTTCCATTGCCAATCATAATTGCACCAACCTTGATTAGTCGTTGATGAATACCTTAGAAAGCTCAACGTGCACAAGGATTGTGCTCTTGTAACATATTTTGTAGCGCCTCTTTTGTATTGCAATCCAAACTTTCAAAAGTTGTCATCCAACCATTTGAAGCAGCATTGTTATCCGTGATATACAACCGTATGACTTGCAATTTCTCCCCTTGTGTAGACAAAAGGCTACCTATTCTATGATACAACACACCTTGAAGTCAGAAAGTGTAGTTTTTGACTCACCCTTGGAAGATGTCACACATGTTAGTGAAATTTACACAATAACAACTTTGACAATAACAACTATCTTTGCTCTCCTCCAGAGACAATCAATCAATCCACATAAAATCAAGTTGAACAAAGAAAGCTAAGCACAATAAACTCCGTTACGCTTATCAATCAAGATCACCTTGAATGTCTCTCAAGAAACCCAATTGTCCGATCCAGCTTCTCTCAAAAAAAACGTCCAAACACAATGTGCAGGTATCTGCCTGGGTTTCACCTACGTACGCTACCTGACGGATATCTCGTCGCTTTTTTTATTATTAGAGTATATTCATTTGACCATATTCTTTATTGTCCACTTCAATACTCTCCTTCTAAAAAGAGTACTCTACTCCCACATGTGACTGAATTTGGCCAACATGTATCACATCCTTTCTTAAGGACCTGTATTGTATAGGTCACTAACAAAAAAAATACTTACTTCACGCAACCGATGTCAGTGGCTTTGGTAAACCCTTGCCAAGATATCTCCCATGACTATAAATGCCCAACCAAAACAGGTAACCAAGAGTAGTTGTCATCAATACCTTCTAATAACGGCATATTGTCACGTCACAGTTTCAAGTCGTCCAACAATCGGAACGTTGGCGCAATGTCCACAGGCACCTGCACATCTTCCAAGGAGTCGAAGGCTTGTTGCAATTGCGGCGTTATAGCAGCATATTTCTCCAGCAGTGCTTCTGCCCCGGCCTTGTCTCCTTTGGCTTCTATTGTCAATATTACTCTGCTCAGCTCTTCCACGCTTTGCCTCACCTGCACAAGCCGATAACGAACAAACAAGTCTCAGCCAGCTGATGAGAAAGCCAACCAACTCACTCCTCCAGCGAAGGTATGTATGTATACCTTTGTGTAGTCGACAGAGAACGTGCCATCTGGGTGGTAGGCAAATCCTCCCTTCTCTAGAATGAAGTTGAACTGCAGCGCTTGCCCTTTCCTGTTACAAGCAGCAACCATTCCACCATGACTACAACTCATTTTGCAACACCAATCCATGTCCCACAGGCTGTCAATACTAGAGGCACACCATACCATCATGTGCAAATCAATCATCTTGATTCTTACCCATGAGCCTCTTCCAGTCCGAAACGAATCGAGCGGAAGCAACCAGCCAAAAACGAAACATACATCGTCTCCTCCAACTTTTCAGATAGCAAACCCTGCAACAGCACCCATGCACTCTCCAATCAATGAGGACCTACCACCTTCAGAACCCAAACGACTCAAACCATACATAAAAAATCATCCAAATCATTAACATGTCTTACAGTACCTTGTCTACAAGAAAATGCAAAGCCCAGAGTCCAACAATGTCTGCCTTTGCTTCTTCAATTGCTGAGTAAACCTCTTGTAGTTCCTGCTCACAGAAGTCCATCCATAGTGATAATTATTCTGAGATGTCCTTGTGTACGCAAGCAACAGTTTGACCTCTCAACCAAAACTAGACAAAACGAGAGGAGAGGCTCACCAGGCGGACTGTGGATTTTCGACCGTCAGGTGTCACAATGTTGTGAGGACCAATCCCATGACAGCACTCATGGCAGATCGTATGTGTGAAAAAAGAGTCAAAATCAACAGCTTTCTTTTGTGACGCTTCCACGCAGACAGTTGCAATTGGAAGTAATATGTAGTCAAACCTGCGACGCCATTGAGACTCGCCTTAGAAACGGAAGACAGTAAACCAACACTTGTGGTTGCCTCACAACATTCAATGTTCACTGTCAACATATAAAACAGGTCAGGCGTTGTACTTGGCTTGGGAAATGTTCTTGAGCATGACCATGGCAGTTCCTCGCTCCTTGACAATCCTGTCGTCGTTAGGCAGATTGAAGGCCACTGTTTGAGGTCCCTTCACATCCTGCGGCCCACCATCACAGGCTGGTTTCAGTCATAGATTTTTGCACCATTATCATAGATTTTTGCTACAAAAAATTTCCACTGCAGTCAAGAAGCAGGTAATTCTGATAAAATAAAGCGCGATGATCATAAAATGCACTGCTTAGACAGTGAGGAAAAATGATACCCCACTGTTGTACAACAGTTGAATGACACGAATAGGAGAAGCCGTGACACCCTTGGACTTGTATTCGTCGGCCATCGGCAGATTATCTTCCATTTCCTGCCATACCACCGATCACTATGTCAAATACATTCCTCCTACATGAATCATGGCCACCTGTTGTAGTCGAGCTATGATTACAGAAGCCGAACTTTAAAATTATAGCATTTGATTTTTCTTCAAACCTGAAGATGATCAGAAAAGAGCTTCAGCTGACGAGTTGCTTCATCATCCCGAATACCGATGAAGGCCTCAAATGTAGCCTGCATGCACAGCGAACAGGAACACGGATTCTCTCCCATTAGCTGTCGGAAGTTACTAAACATAAGGAAAACATCACGCCAATATAAAAAGGAATATTATGAACAAAGGCTTCACAATGGGAGCACGCCGATCCAGCTTGGACGTACCTTATAGCCAAAGAGCCTATCCTCGTACGTCTCATACGGGCCAATAGTCACATCAATTGGAGAATCCTACAGGCAATAGAACTCAAAATAGTTAAATCAAATTGATCATAATCTACAATTATATAATCCTAAATGGTGATGCCGATGCACAAGTTAAGGAAGACTTACAAGCTCCATCCAAGCAATGTCAGAGTCGTAGTAGTCATTCGATAAGAATGCATCTGCTTTGGCCTTGAGCAGTCGTTTCAAACTGCAACATCCAGACACATATTACAAAGTCAGAGGTCATATAAATCAAGTTGTAAACTATTAAGCTTCATCAATTTGTACCCTATCAGCTTGAAGTACTGTTGAGGATGCTTCACAATCACGTAAATAGGTCAGAAGCTGTACCTCTATTTGTACGCTACCCGTCTAAGTCTATGTAATAAATAACTGATCGGTGCTGAGACACAGGGGCGATTGAGATTAAGTACCTTGGGGTTTCTGCCGAATCTCCAGCTTTGTGCAAGAGAGTTGATGCCTCCTTCAAAATACTTGCGTATTCCTTGCTGTAAGGGATAATTTTCAGGTCATGAACCTTACCACCATTTTCATCATGAATATCACCTGGTCTACGAATGACCGTGAAGAAATCGGTAGCATCAGCCCGTTCGTCCTCGCCAAGAGCTCCTTTCCAAGTTTTGAATTCCTGGACAAAAATGCAACTGTGAGAAAATGACGCTGAATTGCCTCCACTCTTCTTTACGCCGACACCAGAATATATCGTGTTTACGAGGTTTCTAGTGAGGACCTAGCTTGATGTGATGACTTGAGCGATCACTGCCTTCTGCCAAAATCAATTTCAGAAAGACGATGGTGGCAGCGGATTGAGTGGAGAAAAACCACTAGAAAAATCCTACCTCTTTGTCCATATCCACAGGATAGAAGTTTGCACCAGGCGCCTTCTCAACAGGAAATGCTGCCCTGTACCGAACTTTTCCACCCCAGGTAACGGTCTTTTCAACTGCACTCTCCGCCACCTGAATTGCAGAGTCCGCCGTAGTAAGGAATGCGTCGTTTTCGTCGAGAATTGACCTGCAAAGGCAGTTGCACATTAATCACAGGAGCTAAGATACACGTGCTGCCATGCAATTAAAAATTGTATCCTTAGCACTCTTCCGAGAGCTGGGGCTAGGATTATTATCGCATGCATCTGTTCACCTCATCAGGTTAGTCATCAATTGCAACGCACAGAACAATCTCGTAAGGAAAAGCTTGAACAGGAAATTCCCAATATATGACATAATATAGCAGAGCAGGGTAGACTACATACCATGGGCTCTTATTGATCAGGTAATACGCATACTTCAGCCTGTCCAGCTCTGATTTTCCAGCTACGCTCTGAAGCCAATCTTGCAAAGTCGGATTCGTTGCCCATTCCTACTCCAGTCAGGTCCTGGTCAGAAATTGCTGCTGCATAGGCATTTTTCAAAACAGCTAGAACATTAAAATTTAGATGAGTCCCCAAGCGCAAAGACAACCTGCTCAAGGAAGATGCGGTCCAGCAGTTTGGCAGCACGAATAGTGTCTGAAAGAGCAAGTAGATCCCCCTTCTTTAAACCTGCAGTCTGCTCCATCATAAAGTCAGTCCTCCAAGGAGATAAGAGGGTGGAAATTTCGTACAATGCTCGTGCAGGCTTCGATCTAGGGAGACGAGCATGTTATACGGTCAGTTTTGGGAAGTCGTCACTTGGATTCTTTGGGAGAGAAACGGTGTACAACATGGGCTTTTGACAATGCGCTGCCCTGTACGAGCACGACTCTCCCAAAGCTGAACGAATATAACATGCTCATCGTCCTAGATAGAAGGCGAATACCAGACCACTAATAATACATGAAAGTCCACGCAATAATATTTGGGGAACCAAAAACAAAATTCTCCTGAAGACACTACGTTAAGGTGTTCCAAATAACCCCCAAAAACCAGAGGAACTGACTTCGAGGAAGGGCGTTCCTAACAAACCTCTGCGTTGATCTCAACAGGAACATAACGATACAGCTGCTTCTGCAATTCCCCAATTCTAGTGTTTGGATCAACTTCATACCTGCAAAAGCCACAAAATGAAATTCAGGCCACGAAACCACCAGTCAGCCATAAAAAGTCTCAAGAAGTTACTGACTAGCGTCCGAGACC
Source organism: Bryoerythrophyllum caledonicum (assembly GCA_963971425.1). NCBI lineage: Eukaryota > Viridiplantae > Streptophyta > Bryopsida > Pottiales > Pottiaceae > Bryoerythrophyllum > Bryoerythrophyllum caledonicum. The sequence continues at coordinate 26,858,959 of OZ020520.1, read as the reverse complement.
TCACCTACTTCGTAGGGCTGAAAACAACCCACTGTAACCCCCATCCACATCACAGGGTACCAAAGAGGCATCTTTCTGTCTCTGGAGCTCTTCATACTCGTTCCACTTGATGTACTTCACAGCTGAAACCTCCGATTCCTGCATATTAGCAGCACATGTAGGTACTTAAAACTGGGCACCAGCTGCCAGAAAACATGACAAAACGACTGCACAAATACCCTCTCTTTCTCTCTCTCACCCTTGATGAACTTCATGCGAAAATTCTGAAAATTTGAGTAAACCTGGAGGGTGAACGCCTCTATGGGGATAGGGTCCACCAGTGTCACAAGGTACACATCATTGAACTCGTTGTTTATGTACTTGCCATCGTTGATAACACTACATCCACCAACAACAACAACAACAAAGATTGAGTTCAAATCAGGCAAATAATGAAAACTCCTATTAATTTCATCAGCAGATTATCAAACCCTGGCACTACAACAAGAGCTTTGCTTAATCTCTCAATTTCTCTCAATGTTCTCTTTCAACCAAGACGTCGGAGTTAGGTTTCCCTCTTACTCTTCTTGAATATAAACAAAAAGAAACTCGAATGCATCTGCCTGTAACGTAATACCAAGCTCCTCATGAAGCTCCCTCCTGTCACCAATTCAAGGAACCAGAACTCAGAAAGGCTTTTATTACTCCAATACAAACAAGATCGTGATGAACCTGATTCAATTGCTTTGTAGGGAATTGGTGAAAATCGAGCTGGTGAAAATCGAGTAGGCCAAAACCTGATTCAAATGTTTGTAGGCAATTAAGCAGGGAGGGGAAGGAGGAGGGAGACCTGGCAGTGAGAAGGGGCGTGTCGCCAGCGGAGATGTGGCCAGCACTGGAAATGTCCCACAGCCCGGGCCACGAATCCTTGCAATCCGCCCGCTTCTGGAGCAGCAACTCCTGCGTGCTCTCCGCGAACAGCCACACGTGAACTGATCCAAAAAAAGAGGAGTGAAATTATCGCAACAATGATAGAAAGGAAATCGATCGCACAGACACACACCTGCTCGATGGTAGTCCCCATCCGCGTGCACCAAGTGCCTGGGAAAACAAACACACCACCATCAATCAATCCATCGACTCATCAATTCCCATCAAGACCTAAGAAAACAAAAACCCACTTCGTGTGGTGGGGGGATGAGTGGAGTCGGGGTTACCGTTTCTTGACTTCACCGGTGCGGACGCCGGTGGGCGTGAGCACGTCGAGGCACTCGCCCAGCGAGTACTCTTCGCCAAGGCCCTCCATAGCTGCTCGGAAGGAATTCTCTGTCCCTCGTTTGTGTGTGTGCGAGTCTGTCTGTGTGTTGTGTGATCTATGAGCAATTCCGGAGGCAGATGCGGAACTTGGAAACCAGTCCTTCACAGATACATGTGTACGTATTTCTGAAAGTGGTCGTGGTGGCGTAAATACACCGTTCACCTTATATAGTATGGACGCATTATTGGTGTGGATCATCTACATCAACTTGCATCATTTTTTTAATTTCATATTACAGTTTCAGCTGAAAAAACAGTATCTGTAAGTAATGAGAGGCAAAAATAAACTACACTAGCTGTTCCTAAAAGTGCAACTGGTACCAACTATTGACCCAATGTATGAACTTTTTGCAGACAATGGATTTTTATACTACAAGCATGTTATCTTTCTTGGCACACTTGGTAAAACTCTATGCCCAGTGAAAAACATTGTATTCTTCATTAACTGAAGTGGCACCATCATGTTAGTTTCCTTAACAACAACATTCGTTACAACAACCATTTCATTATGAAGTACACGAGGGCACCAACTATCTATTCTTGTGGTAATTGTGACGGGTGGACTCAATAGATGATGGTGAATTCTGATAAGATAAACAAGGTTGTTGTAGAGGAAGCTGACCATAAAATAGGGCAACCCTCAAACTGACCAGCGACCCAATACCACACCCTCCTTAGATTGCAAGGAGGAAATGTGGCCGGCCATCACATCACTTACAAATTCATTGCATAAGTCATGTAAAGAGAGCCTACATTTCCTCCCTGGAATCTTGGAAGAGAAGAGAAGGGAGCAGTATTGGGTCGCGGGTTGGTTTTGGGGTGTCCTACCTTAGTTAAATTATGTTAGGGACCATGGTTGACGAAGTGGTTTGGAAAGTTGAGGTGGATAGAGTGGAGGGAAACCTTGAAAGCGAGAACAGAGGGATCGCTTCGCCACTCCACCAAAGCGCACGTTGTCTGCAGCCTGCGTCGGTTCTCCCCACACCAGCAACATCATTCCAACTCTACCGTCGTCACCACATGAGCCATCGCCAATCAACAGCCTACGAAGAATACTAATGTTCACGTACAGTCAGGAGCAGATTCATGATTTAACTCATCGAGGCTGCTGCCCGTCCATTTTCGCATGCTGTTTCTAAGGGTTGCAGCGTGAAATCTTTCTATTCCGAAGCCATGGAAGTGAATTCCAAATGTTTTCGTCCCTGCCGACAGACTACAGTCCTGGCGGAACTCGTGACATCGGCGTCTTCTCATGATGAGGAGTCGAGTTTGGATTCGTCTCTAGAAGTATGTGTAATCCTGCCACGGTTCAAAACCTGGACATTGCATAGATAGATGGAAGGAAGTACAACTGGGCCCCGGCTAAATTAGGCGGGCAGAATGAAAGGATTACGTCCCGGGGCTCCACGTGAAACTGCGTTTGATGAGGAGATTCTATGGGTCATGCTAAACCTCCGAATGCATCATGGTATATGAATCGTCAGGGGGAGTTATGTGGGTCGGCAAGAGCGAGTATGGAGTCCTGAAGGCTTGAAGTTCTTACCGTGCTACTGGCGATCAAGGAAGCATGATGTCGTGCAGACCGAAAGAATCTGCCGATGTGTGAGCGACCAGTTGTTGTGCTGGAGCGCAGGTTGTGAAGTTGTTGGGTTGAAGTGGTGACCAGCCGGTGCCGGGATTGGAAAAGGCAGAGCGAGCTACCTGAATGGGGGTCGGTTCGGACGCCCGGGGAGGCGCCGAGCCGGAGCGCGTTGATTTGAGCGAGGTTTTAAAGGAGAAGTTGTACTTCGCGCCTCTGCAGCGCGTGGAGGATACGTCTGCAGTGGTGCAGTGCCTCCCTAAGCGCGCTGTCAGCTTCAACATTGATTCCGAACTGGTATGAACTGCTATAATTACAGATCAGAACACCGTGTTCCTCTGTCACCAGGCTTCGTCGATCGTGCTGATATGCTCTTAATCTTCGTTCGTGCTGCTGCTGCTGCTGCTGCTGCAGGTTTATGAACCATTTTTCGCTGAATTTGGACCACTGAATCTTGCGTGCACCTATCGGTTTTGCTGGAAGCTTCATCACCTCCTTAAGGTAGTCACCAGTTGCTTCTTGGTGGTGAACTCAGTTGCAAAATCATGTGCTACTTCAGGAACTTTAGCTGATCTGCATTGGTGTTTGTCAGCAAGCAGATGAGCAGGACCAGTGTATGCTGTTCTGTTGCTCTGCCGACCCAAAGAGAAAGTCCAATGCTGCCGTTTTGGTATGTGAACTTTGCATAGTTTGAGAAAATATCATTTTCTATAATTAAACTCAGGTCTAAGGTTACAATGACTGTAAGTTCTAGCTATGAGAGGCTTTGCTTCAAACGAGGTCCTTTGTTTGTGATTTGGTGGTTATAAACTTGAATACAATCTCAATTTCTCTAGTTCGTTTTTACTCAAACAAAGACACAATCACTTTGCATTATCAAATTTGTGCCGGCAGCTGGGAGCCTATTTGGTACTATTTTGCGGTGCAGAGTCGGATGCAGCATATTCGACTCTCTCCATGTTCGAGCCATTTCTGGCATTCCGAGATCCCACATGCGGCATCTCAACATACCGCCTCACAGTCCTGGATTGCATTCGGGTATGAAATCAAATGCAAACGTGCGCTACGATCTACTGTTCGTCGGTTTGGACACAAGGTTTTACATATCAGTATCTGTGTGATAATTTCCTTTCAGGCCGTGTTGAGGGCGAATCGCGTTGGATGGATTGATTTCAACAACTTCAACCTCGAGGAATATGAGTACTTTGAACAGGTCCGACTTTAGCTCATCCCATAATTTGAATTTCTACCACCAAGATTGAATCTTGGGTTGGTTTTTGAGTTGATAAACTCTATCTCTACGTTATGTAGGTAGAAAATGGAGACCTGAACTGGATTGTACCTAACAAACTGATGGCGTTTAGCGGACCATCTGCAAAGCGGTTGGAGGTTGTTCCCTTTTTGCTGCTTTTAGATTTGCTTTCACAAATCTTGAAGGAATTATGAAACAAATACTGACGAGGATCATGTGCATGCATGTTAAACAAATGTTTCATAATCCAAACATGAACATGTAACACAACTGTAGCATTCCAGAGCACCATCTTGGGGCATAATTGCACTACAAGTAGTAAGTTAAGCACAAAGTGAAGTTTCTGAGCTCTGAAGGATTGGTATATCGTTTGTAGATTTATGGATACAGGACATTGGTGCCCGAGGATTATGTTGAGTACTTCCATCGGGTTTGCCTCTTGCCCTCCTGTCTACAAACATCTTTCAAGCTATTCGAGACATTACCATGAACAAACCTGTATATAATTTGTTAAATTCACAGGCATAATTGAACTGAAGTGTGAGTATGACAGGTAGGCATTACAGGCATCGTAAGGCTCAATCGGAAAGCGTACGATAGAAGGCGTTTCACAGATCATGGGCTCGCCCATTATGACTTGTATTTTCCTGATGGCAGGTCAGCCTCCCCTTTTGTTGATTTCTCTCACAAGGCTCAAACTTGTTCGATTCATTTTAGTTCAGTGTTGTTTGATTCATTTTAGTTCAGTGTTGTTTGATCATTATAGTTCAGTGTTGCTTGAACTACCAACACTGTGAAAATTTGTGCTGGTTCCTTCTTTGAGCTGAGCAAACGATCAATTCAATTGCGGCTACACCTGATGTCACACTCTAATGGCAATGTGAAGATTTGTGCAGCTGCCCGCCTGACAGGGTTTTACGGCGCTTCTTGGAGATTGTGGAGGAGACGCCTGGGGCTTTAGCTGTTCATTGTAAAGTAAACTTCTGTTCCGCCCTTTGATTATTTTGGGAATACAAATTACATGAAAGACCATCTAAGTGATAGGTCTTGCTAGGAATTATGAATTCACCATCAGTTTGATGAAAGCAGCTCATCGTTGCTATTGATGGCATTGAATCACGTCGATTCTCCTGTCGTGTGCAGGCAGGGCTGGGCCGAACAGGAGCTCTTATGGGTTGTTACATTATGAAACACTACCGTTTCTCATGCAATGAGGTGCCCGTGGTCTTCTCCTTCTCATCTGGAGATCAACGTAATGGAAAAGTCCTGTTGATTGAATACTCTATTTGACTCATCTAGAAATCATGTTGTGTAGCTAGCTAGCTTGCTTTTCTCTGAAATGCCCACCAAATTCTGAATCATTTTCACATGTTATGATTCATGCAGACGTTGGGTTATCTGCGCATTGTGCGTCCTGGCAGTGTGATTGGACCTCAACAGCACTACCTGAAAGAGATGCAGTTCCGAATGTGGAAAGCTGTGAGTGGTCACCCCTTTCCAGCTGTAGATGATCCATTGATACTGAGGAAGTCACTGACGTTGGGGGTACGTACTGCTTTCCCCGGATGAATTTCATGCAGGGTGATTTGATGAGGCATCAGATGGCACAAATGAGTTCAAATCAGCCTGGATACAATCCTCGGGGACAACCTACGGAGCAAGGGCCAGTGCCTAACGGTTGGACGCAGCCTGGAAACAGCAAAGTCATCATCTCGAGAAGGCTCTCTATCAATCCTAACTCAAGAAGAGGAAGTCTCCGAGATCGAGTAAGTGTCAATTATGCATTATAAATTAGAAGGATGAAAATAAAAGTATGATCAAGTTGATGAATGGATATGAATTTGCACAAGGAGCAGGAGGAAGGCGACCGAAACAGGTCTCCACCAGCATCGCGGTCCAACAAGGAGAAAGAGACAGGCGCATCTCCGCAACGAGTGAGAAGAAAGTCGGCCGGCGCCACAGGCCCGTGCATGAAAGGAGCCGCGGCAGCGCAGGTATTATCGAATCTCGTGGTCGAATTCCTGAATATTTCACTGCAGCAGAGCCAAACGTGGGAAGGCTACCGGTGTGCAGGACGAAGCGGCGTCGGGGTCGAGCCAGTTTGCGCGGCAGCAGTTGCCTTCTCCCGGAAGCCATGGGCAGTCTGGTGCAGGGGTAAGCAACATTGCGAGTGGCATGGGAAGACTGTGTGTGAATGAGCCGGAGTCGTCGGGGTCGGGCAGCGCGAAGGTGTCGCGCGAGTCGCCGCTGCGAAGCCGGGGCGGCACCCACTCGTCGTCCACCCCGCAAAACCCAGCTGCTGGAAGTCTTCCGCCGGAAAATCTCGGTACGTCCCACGCTCACCCACGCAAACCCTAAACCTTAAACCCTAAATCAACTTCTCTTTTAATATATTTTTCCATACAACGAGGTCTTACTTAGACTTTGGATTGAATCGCAAAATTGGAACTTTAGCAGGAATATTACAGAATGCAACTGGCCAACCCTCAGATCAATTCCATGGTAGTTCAATGGTGGTACAACGGGTTATAAATTCTGCCGGACAGCCAAGGAAAGTGGTGAGGCCAATCGCAGAATTAGTAGGAGGCTCATTTAATTTACAACTTCAAGGGGGGCAAGTGTCAGCACAACAAATGCAACAACAAAGACAACATCACCAACGGTTGAAATTTCAAGATATCCCACTAGCCCATCATCGTGGCTATAGCACCTCAGGGCGGCTTATTACGGCATCGGCTGTTGGGCCATCCAAACGAGACTATACCTACAATCCTATGTGAAATCCTATCCAATATGTGGAATACCTTTGTTAATCACATATCAAAATTATTGTAAAATAACAAAAAGTAAGCTCCTTTCTTGTCCTCTATTGAATACTTTAACTTGAGTAGTGAATGGGAGTCTAGAACCATATGAAGAAGGTGACTTTGCAAGTCAAGAAAGTTGTGAGAGGATTAGAGGACAACTCCAAGTAGTTTCTAAGAGAATTTGGGGGTACTATGGGAAGCTTCACTTTGCAATGGCTTGGGCCCATGAATAAAGCTTGCCATTATTATTTATCCATCAGATTAGTGTGAAGAAAAAAACATTAAATCTTCTTTTGCTCAACTTTTAGCCACATTTGTATTTCATCCAAATTTTGGCCCCTCTTTCTTTCTATAATATGACTTTATGGATAAATGTATTTTATATCTTATTAAACTAATATTGAAATTTCACATGATCTCTTCTATACAAGTGTTTTTTGATCATTTGATTATAAGAAAATTTTACCCTAGAAAACTTCACCCTTGAGACTTGGAATAGCAAAAAAAAAAGTAGTAACAATGATAGCCTATATATACAACCTTACATGCTATGTAGTACTTTACACTCATGGAAAATGTTCTTGGTCTAGAAATTTGATGAGAATGTGTCTTTTGGAGACTCTTCGATAATATGTAATTGTTGATTGCTCTCATTTCATATAATTTTTTTGTTTTTGATTATATAGGGTTTGAAACATCTTCAGATATAACCGAGTAGAAAGGACTTGAAAAAACATCATGTATATTGTATAAAAATTTACATCACATCTTGTATGTCAATAAGGCGCAAATCAACATAGTACACAACCAAACCAATCTCATCCTCTAAATGATTTTCTTAATTGGTTAGGTAGTGAACCCTTCAAAATCTAAGATTTTCACTACCAATGTACATAAACTTTAAACACTATAATCTATCATCTCAATAATAGGGTATTGTGCAAATTTTCCTCAATGTTCACTACATAGCTTAAATACTACTTTGTACATGTAAATACTAAAATTAGAAATTTCATTTACATGAGCAACAACTTAGAAGAAAAAATTAGTAGGAATCAAAGACTTTGTGGCAACAATACACTTAGTTTTAGAAGGTAAACATTAATCCATTCAAAGCAACCCAACAGACTCAATAGACTAGACAAATTTACCTGTGTAAGAGTCATGTATTAAAGGTGTGACAAAGTAGCTAGAAGTTTGGTTCCGAGTTCAAAAAGATATTAAAAGCCACTTTTACACCATAGTGGAGTTGGCCATGTTCAAGAATTCTTGAACATGATTGGCCAAGAGTAAAAAACGTCTTACTCTCTCCAATCACATTCTAGAATTTCCTTTGAAAGCAACTAGGTTAACATCATAGTCTACCAATAATTTTAAAATTAAGTCCGTAGTGTCTCTTTGCAACTAAACGGTATAACCATAGACTCCGAAAAGGTATAACCTTTTGACTTCAAAAGGTACAACCCTTGAGAAATGAAAAGCATTCGAGTTTTATAAACATTTTGTCTTCACTCTAAAACAGTCAAGTCTTCTAAATTATTTTATCTTATTTTATCTTTTCATCCCAAGCATTTTTTAAAAAAAATTATATTTATGTTAGTTAACGCATAGCATATTATTTCTATTTCTATTATTATTATTGCATCTTTGAAATATTCAAAGTAAGGACCATTTTCTAATTTCTCTCTTTTGAATTCTTCAAATTTAGATTCTATAAAAATATATGGCAATTTTTGGTTTCTTTTTATCAAATTTATACATGTATTTTTGTTAAATAAAAGATGGAGTTCATATTGAAGAGAATTTTTTGTAGTTATGAAAATTACTGTGAATGGTACTTCAGTAAAATTCTTCAAGAAGAATAATTTTGTAACAAAGTAAACATACATTTCAGATGCAGTATGATTCTTACAATTGCGTTTTGAATGTTGTAAATGCAGAAACCTACCAACAAAAGAAAATTTATTAATCATCATAATGAATTCTTTTTTTTTTTACATTTAATTTTTCTTTTTATTTCCCTCATTATTTATAATAATATTGAATATATAATAATAAGATTATTTATCCTTTGTTTCATTATGAAGTGTCAAACTAGAATCAATGACTTGGATAATAAAGGAATAAAGTGAAGTTTTTACAAATGGAAAAAATTTAGAACGGAAAAAGCCCTGTGATAGCAGGCAAAGCACAGGAAGGAGCGCACAATATCATACAAGTCCGCTTTTTGCAAATACTATGTTAACGATAAATAGATCAACAATCAATCTGAAATAACTTTCAGATTGTAAATGCAACATCTTCCATTCGAGCATTATAACTTAAGCCTTATAATAGTATAACCTAATTTTTTTTCTTGGTGATTGTAAATTCCTATATTATTTCAATCAAGTTTGTAACTTTATTTAGCAACTATTGTTTTTTTTAACCGTAGTCGATTAATTCATAATTTGTAGCATCAAATAAATAACAACATTCTTGGATAGCTCCAAGGATGTTACATAATCATCACCCTAATTAAAGCAACAAGCGTGGTAAGTCAAGTTCTTAAGATTGCCTTTAATAAATTAAGGGCATCTTAGAACTAGTAAGGAGAAGGTACATTAATTAGGTATAAAATACTTAAAAATTCTAGGAAATTAAAGGTACTTTGGAGGTCCACCCCCCTTTACAAGGTAATTTCACGTCAAAAGAATTTAGTAAAATATCCAATATAGCACCGTTTTATTTTGAAACTTTTTAATTTTATAGTTTTTAATAATCTTTGAAATTAAAAAAAATTAAAAAAATTAAAATTTCAAACATAAAAGTAGGACGAATAGTGAAGTAAAATGATTAAGTTCATTGTCATGGTGTATATATATTATTTAATTATCTCTTGATCATAATTTGATCATCAAATATATCATAAATTTTTCAAATGAGACGGATTACAATAAACTTGAAATTCAAGTTTTTAAAACCATCTTTTATATCATAATAATCATGTTATATCTTTAAATGGTTATTCTTTATTATTATCTAATTGATTGTATTTATAATATATAATCAATGAATAGAAGAAAAATTGTTTTAAATTTATTACTAGTTATATAAAATTCAAAAATTCATAACATAATTTACAATGGAAATTGATTGAAATAATTTAAACTATAACTGATCAACTACAAAATTTATACAATTATAAAGCATTGAGGAACAACAAGCAGATAAGTACAAATAAGGAGCAAGGACATATTGTGGAGCAGCGAGGATCAACAATGGAGAAAGAGGAGCAACTTTGAAGAATAAAGGATTCAAGGAACAACTACACAATATTAAAAATTGGCGATTGACTATGGAATATAGAAAAACTATCACAAAGCATACTAAAACATAAATTTGAGATACAATTGTAAAATTTGTGATTGTAAATTTGTGGTGTAAATATGAGATACAATTTGCGCTCTGTGGTTGTGTGTGCTCAGTGCATGTCTTCTTTTTTTTACTTTGCCTCTCCTACTACGTCTATTTAGCCTCTGGTATGTGTAGATTGGGTACTTTGTTGCCCGGATGTGGCAAGTTTGCAATTCATTGAGGGAATTGAGATTTTTTGTGGATCAATTTTTTTTTATTTTTTTTCTATTTGCATGCGTTGTCTCTTGTGCGTTGTCTGTGTGCGCTCTTTGTCTTGTAGTTTTCTTTTTTTCTTTTTTTCTTTGTGCGCTATTTGTCTATAATTTTGCTCTCTTTTCCAAAGTTTGCATCTATGAGCGGGTCTTTGCATCCGCAAACGAGTCTTCGCATTGAATCTTTAAGCAAGTCTTTGCATTGGATCTATGAGCAAGTCTTTGCATCAGATTTGTCAGCAAGTCTTTGCATCAGATTTGTCAGCAAGTCTATGCATTGGATCTATGAGCAATTTGTCCAAAGATGGGATTCACATGCAAAGATCATATTTGAGGTGAGTTTCTTTATGTTTAGGGTCTGTTTGTTTCATTGTTCTCTAAGTCCATGTGCTGATTGTGTTGTTATTGGTTGCGTAGATAGAATTGTTTGCAGTTGAGATTTGAGTTTGCGCATTTGATGTTCTTTAGTCTTTTTCAATGTTGTCTGCTAGTATCAAGTCGGTCGACAAAGAGTAAGCGTAGTACGCGTATTTTTTGCTTTTCTATATCTTAGAGTCCATTGTCAATGTTGAGTAGTCATGTTCTATGTTCCTTGCTGAAAAAAAGGTCAAGGATAGGAAGCTTGGTCCGAAAACTAAAAAATCTTTCATTTTGTCAGAAATTTGTGATGCAGAGCTTGTTGAGATTGTATGTCCGTCATATGCATGTCATGTTGATGATTTGCCTACCATAGATATTGGTGGTTTTGACAAGTGTGTCTCTGGTCGACAAGATCTTGGTTTGCCTTTATTCCCGTTGCATGATGCTGAGATATTGGTGGATTATGTTGTTGCACCTAGCGTGTCGATTGAGTCTCCTCTCTTTACCTTCTTGAGTGAGAGTAGTGAGTCTAGTCGTGGATTAGATGTCACTACTACGTTGTGTAGCCAAACTTCTCAAATTTTGCCACTTGATTTAGGGATGGTCAAGAAGAGGGAAGAGTGCAAAAAACAATAATTGGGCTTTTAATTCATTCAAACTTGTAGAGAGGTGAGGTTGGGAAGTCATTAACTTCAATAGAGGAGATGCCTTATCCTGATTGTGCTAAAGTTTATTTGAATTTTTTCTTTGTGTTTATAAAGATTTGGGTGAGAGGTATCCATTCAAATCAATCCGTAACGTTCACAACTGATTATTCAATCATATCTTGTGGAATGCTTAGCAAATTTGGATTGCATAGACCAAGGTACATGACGAGTTGTTTTGTATTGAGACTAATTTATTCTTTTGGAAGTGAATGCTGTTGTTGTTGTTTTGATGGAGAAGAGCCAAGACTTTGGTGTGAACAACCCCAAAAGAAAACGGAAGTGCAATACATTTGAGAAAGAGAGTTTGATATTAAATCATCCTTCTCATTTTTTGTCAAATAATTGTGGTGTCTTCAAATCAATTTTGTAGTTTAACAGTGCTCTTGCATTATGATTTGGGAGAACAAAGAAATGCATCAGGGCAAGTACCAGGACTCCATATGGAGAGTCAATGATCAAGGCCGGCCATATGTTGAATAAATTTTGTATTTATTTGCTAATTTGTTTGTTTTTGTTTTGTTGCAATTTTGTGAACTTAACTTGTGTTTGTTTGGTGATGTACGGGTACCACAAAAGGACTTTCAAGAGCTATTTTGTAGAGCCGAACCGCTGTCAAAAAGAGGAGTTTTGGCACCTATTAGAGTCTACCATTCTATTGTAGTAGAGGCCTTTCAGGAGTACAATGACCATTTGGAAAGCAACATAAAGGCATGAGCACTTTTCCTATCTCAAATTTAGTCACATCCTACTTCTTTCAACATTTGATATAGAAATAGGAATGTTGGGGAGAAGCAAATTTGCAAGTGGTTGAAAATAATCGGTACAAAAGCTAGAGTGGAGGGCAATATCACAAACAAGAGTGGAAGAAGGATAGGCATCAGGAGGATGGCCTCAAATGGCACACCTTGTGATGTCATGTGCCAAGTCATTGGCCATAGGAGTGCATCTTCCATGGACATGTAAGTTTAATTTTTGTTCTTATTGTTGGCGTGTAGTGTTGTTAATATTGGTGTCTCATGGTGATTGAGTTCTGGTTTGGTTTGTGATTTTCATTTTTTAATGTCATGATGCTTATATGTGAAACAAATCACTTGGTTTGGAAGATCAGTATTCTCAAGATGTTGCTCTGATTGATGCTATAAATAAGTTTTTGTGCATATAAATTAGTTGTTTCTGTTTTGATGTTGTATGCTTAGTTGTACTGATTTACTATGATACTCGTCTTTGCAAGCAAGATGTCCTTTGTTTCCTAAAATCCATTTTAGTTTTCATCCCACCTTCAGCTGTATTAGTCTTGTATTGGCATCCTAGTAGAATGACAAATTAATGCTTTTAAGCTTCATTACAATACTTGTTTCTATGATTCCGGCATTGCTCCGCCTTGTGTTGTTTCTTTAAGTGCAATTCCACTTTGAAAGTACATTAGTTTCTGTTAATTGTTTCTATTTGATTTCCTTCAATCATTTTGTAAGTGTTTGTAGGATGACAGGTTTGTATTCATCATATGAGAGACGTCAGTTTTGCTAGAGTAAGTGTTTTTGTGCTTCTAAATAACTTTGCATCAACTCTATATTGTTCTTAAAACTTCAACAAGAACTTCTTTTGGTGCACATGGATTAGTTGTTTCCAATTTTATGTTCACCAGCACAAGTTGCAATTGCACCAGCTTCTAGTTTCAAGAGCTCGTGTAGTATGCAAGTTGCTCTTTTGGATTTGAAATTCATGTCATTTTTTACATCCTAGTGTTCTACTATTTATTTTTATTCTGCCCTTTTTTTTCATCGACCTAGTTTTCATCTGTTCTTAAAACTTCAACAAAGATCACATGTTTGTTTGACTACCTCATGATTTTACCAGAATGTTAGTGATCACGCTTTTCTAGGTCTTTCTCCTTTGAGTGTTTTATTAGATCAATATATGGATGTCACTCCTAGCATGTAAGTCTTTTGTCATTAGTTTTTGTTCACTTTGAAAGGGTTTGGCTTTAAGGTTCAAGATTCCAATATCTGGCGTAAGCCAGGTTTTAAATGCTATTTTTTAGTGTTCTAGTATTATTTTTTTGTAGCGGTGCTGGCAGTAAGTCTTTTTAGCTTGTGAATGGAGGTGGTGTAGGTTCTCTTTGTTTTTTTGTACGACTAACGTTTTGTATGTTCTGGAATCGCATGTATGATGATACTCTTCTCTTAAAAAGAAAAACAGCCCAAAAGGCGATTGTTCATGAACCACAAGATGGTCGCAACTAGGACTAGATGAAGGACGGCAAACTTAGGACAAAATGTTCTAATTTGCTTGTTGTAGTACTGTATCTTCCTATGCCTCCAAAGGAACCGGTGATTTTTGATGGTCATGTCCATGGTGCATCACTTTGTGTACTAGCTAGGCATGCCTAAGGTACAAATTTTCATTGACCAACTCAATTTTCTGATTTCAATGTGCCTTGGTATGATTGTTCGTCACCTTGTGGGGTTCATTGTTCTAAGTTGAAGGGATGTCTTGTTAGGCAAAATCCTTATAGGGATATCCGTTTGTTAGGCATGTATACAATTGTGTGCTAAAAAAATCCGTGCCCAATTCGTACGCTTCCTAAGACTTTAGCCAGATGTTGAGAGATAGGTTGATGTTAGTAAACCTCTTGGATCCACAAGCACTTGGTCAATACCGGAAGCATATGATGTCATCTTGTTGGGATTATCTTAGACTATGACCTAGAATTGTTTGAGCATGAAAAGTTTTGTTAGAGAGGTTCTTCAACTGCAGTATCAAAATTGGACGTAATTGCCCAAATTGTTGCTCCAATTGCTGCTATTCGCAATAAGAATGAACAACAACATTTGGCAGACAAGCATTTGGAAAAGCAACAAGGTGGCGGGGCTAAGGTGACACTCGAAGAGTCCAAGTGCCAACATGTCATAGGCAAGGCAAGACATCGGTGAAGTGAACCACGCGAGACTTTTTTTGCTTCCAGATCATAGAATTCAGCAACAACTAAATTTGCAGCCATAACAATGTAGTCCTTCTAGTGGTGTCACTTCATTCATTCAAATAAACAATAGTTCTAGCTTGGATTTTGAGCAACTCATGCATGGATTTTATAACTACAAAAATTAATTGTAGTTTGGCAAAGCTTTCCTCCTTATGGCAAAAAGATGGTAAAAAGAAAATATAAGAAAACACAAGGAGGTTTCAATGCTAGTAAAAAACTTGTACAAGCTTTTCATACAGGTAACGACTCACGAGATATTATGCAATTTCTGTGTAATTTTATTTTCATTTTAAAAATTTGAAATTTGAACTTGAGTCATGATTAGTGTACTTGTGTGTAAGGTAAGCCCCCCTAAAACCGACAAGTTAAGGAATGTGCATATATGGAGAGAGGGGATGATTATACTATTATTTTTCAGTCATAGCCAACACTATTTCAATTCCAACCCAAGTGATTTCATATTTTTTCGATGAAATCTGAATTAGTTATAAATTTTCAAATTGTGCCACCATGTTTAGTGGGTGGCCAACAGTAGGTACCCCCATAAGCAACGACCAAAAGTAAGGGTCTTGACTAATAGCAAACCTCCATTTGGAGTTGAGTTGGTGGTAATGGGATGGAAGAGGGTTGGATATACCCCAATTTTACAGGCGTTGGCTATGGGTTTTTGTTGGTTATGGGGAGACTTACCTTAATGGTTACTGTTGCAGATTTTGGTTGGAGGTGGCTGGTTACCGCTGGAAACTGGCTTTCTCTGAGCCAATCCCATGACGACATGTCAACCAAAATTCAAACACGACCGGTTTTGGCCCAAAGGAGCTGTCAACTTCTACCAGAATCATCCAAACCAAGTAAATGAGGTGTTTTAACAGATATGAAAACCATGCATGTATTGTGCATGATGTAATGTATAGGGTTACGCCCTCGCACGAGGGCGTAACACGGCGTTAAGCCCTAGTTTTCTTTCCTCGGAGGTTGTGAAATTTTAACGCGTGCAAAAAGCGCGTTAAATTTTTAACAACCTTCCAGCTCAATTTTCCGCTTTATTAAACGCATGGATTTTGTATAGGAACGAACGAGCCAGGGCTTAACGCTTTGGAAGCAGGTATCTCTGTAAACAACCAAGTGGCAGACACCAAATACTGAAGAATTTCCACAGTAAAGCTTCAAACTCTATCGTAGATAGGAAAAACATCCAGTCACACAGATTCACACAAGTGCCGATTCACATTACGAAGTCAAGCGAGTGACTGATAAAAAGGATTCAAAGTGAGACCATCCCTGAAATGCCGAAACGCCAGAGCCATCATGTCTGAACTTTCAATACAAATTCTCCCTGCGGACAGTATGGTGAAGGCACGCACGAGACCATGTCAACCATGTAGACTCAAACTCCTCTCATATCACACCCATAATATTTCACGACGAACTAATATCCACCTATCTGATATAATACTAGGCTCTTCAACGAGGAGCCTACCACATCAGGGTGTGTAAGGCATGTAATCCTAACCCACCCTATGACGCAACAAAAAAGTATGCCAAAAGATAGGGAGCTTTCCTACAAAATAGGGGGTATTATCACCACCCCACTGTGTACTAGCTGTGACCACTTAGATGAAAACCACTGATCAAAATGGGCCAAGAGATGTGTGCAAATAATAATCCTGGTGGAAACAGGCTGGAGTTTGTCAGAAGGTGGGATCAGAGAGGATGTGTTTCTTGTAGTTGGGGTTGGTGGTGGGCAGTTCATCGATGTCCTGCGTCGCCAGCGGGCCGGGCTGGTAGTTCTGGCTTGGATGGTAGTCGCTGAAGTACGACTCCTTGGGCTCGTAGTATTCACCAGCTCCTACTCCGCCACGCTCATCATGGGGACTACGGAACGATGGCTCGCTGCTGTAGTAGTGCGGACTCCGCGGCGACAGCAACGCAGATCCGCCGTCTGCGTCTCGCGATCTGTACAGATTCCCGTCGTCTCGGTTGCGGATCATGGTGGCCGCCGCGTCCTGATGGATGTCGTTGTAGCGTTGCACAGGACGGATTCCCCGAGGTGAGGTGCTGGCGGGATGATCCGCTGCTGCTTGCCTGAACTGGCGGGGATCGATGTCGCCATAGCCTCGGACCTGCAGCTGGGGATCGTGATCAGTTCTACTAGATCGGGGGCTGCGAGGATGATGCAGAGCAGGGCCAGGTGCGTGGAAATCGAAGCTGGCCGGTGCTGCTGCAGCATCTCGGGGCTCGTATGGCAGTGGAACTGCAGGGGGCCCGGCCGGCCCGGGTCCAAACGCATTGAAGCTCAACTCTCTGTCCAGAACTGGCCGAGGTCTCGGATCGTAGCCGTCACCAACTCCAGCTCGTCCCCGGCCTGGACTGCGAGGAGCTTCGAATCGCGGGCTTCGAGGAGCTTGCCCATGATCGGCTCCAGAGTAGTAATCCCAAGCTGCATGGTCTCCACGAGGGCTTCGAGGGCCGCGATCCGGTGGTGCTGCGTGGTGCTGCCTGGGACTCAGATACTCAGCGTCTCGCGGGCTGCGCGGACTGAGATCGTTGCGGTATTGGCCAGCTCCTGCCGGGGTGAAGTGCACCTCCCGGGAGTCGCGTCCCGTGCGCACGGGAATCAACCCCTCCGGAACCGCGACTCTGCCTTGATCTAGTACTGGCTCCAGCGGCGGAGCCGGATTTCTCATCATGTTGCGGGAGTCGATGGGGCGCAGCTGGTCATCCACTGGTCTCATGCCTGTGGCGATGGGCCGCACCTCCTGGGAGTCGCGTCCCGTGCGCACGGGAATCAACCCCTCGTGAACCGCGAATCTGCCTCGATCTAATACTGGCTCCCGCGGCGGAACCGGATTTCTCATCATGTTGCGGGAGTCGATGGGGCGCAGTTGGTCATCCACCGGTCTCATGCCTGTGAAGATGGGCACCTCATGAAGCTCGCGGGCAGGAGGGTGGTCTCGAGGGTCGTGAATGCGCTGAACCTCACGAAGCTCTCCGGGGCCGTGTCCATCACGAGGATGATGCTGCTGCACTTGCCGGGGATCGACGTCTTTCACGACGACCACCTCGCGAGGAGCCTGGCCATGATTGGGGTCCCGCATGGGATACTCACCACCTTGCAGCTCCATCCTCTCGACGGGGCGCACCAGGTCCCGCGCGTCCACCCCAAAATTTCTCCCATCACGAGGATGAGCTGCTGCTGGATCAAGCTCGAGCACATTTCGAGGATCAACAGGAGTACCATCCTTGGCATCCACGAACACCACTTCACGAACAATTTTATGCGGTGATCCAGCTCCTCTTTCTCGATTCTCATGAGCTGCAGCAATGTTTTGAAGCTCTCTCTGATGCAGAATCTCCCGTGAGTCGGCCAGTGGTGGCCCCCTGTCTCGAGGATCCGCGGTGGGCAATATGGTTCCAGTGTGCAACGGCGGGCCATGAGCTGCACCAAATCCCTCACGCGTATCGACAGCCGGGAAAAATGGCGGTGCCACTGGGTTCGCATCGTCCGTGTGCCAATACATAGCATGCTTGTCTAGATGCCGCCTCATCTTTTTCAGCAACGCCGATGGATCCGCCACGCCATACACGATGACCTTGTTCTCGCTCTGGTCGGTGACGACCTTCACGACCCCTGTTCATTCTCAACATCCCTCACCACATCAAGCATCGATCTAATGACGACGTTCGTTCGATTAATTTCCAACCAACCAGCAATCCAGGCAGATTATTAGCTTGCATATGAATTCACGTCCATCAACGCACCTTCAACTTCTTCGCATTCTTCCTTTGCCTTTTCTTCGCACTTAGTACAACACATTTTAACGTTCATCACCGTTGCCTGCAAAGCCATAAAATTCATCAACGCGCTTGCAAATCATTCTATTAACCCCAAGAACCTGCAAGTTCTAATTTGCACCGTGCATGAAATGATTACTATTGCGTTTGTAAATAAATTAATTTTATCTGGAACACACTCAGTAATGTAGAGTTTGGAACACACACCGGCAATGAAGTTCGCCCCATCGGACTTTGACTCCTCTGCACAACAGACACATGACCACGTATCATTGTTTATGCCAGCAGATCGATCTGAGGCTTCAGCACAACATGAGGGACTGGGCATGGCGAGTGAGGTACATGAGTTACAAGTAACCTGACCATATAGCGGCATATATGTATTTTTTGAGATTCACATCTGAAGAACAGAATTAATCTGATGTCCTCATACTCATAATCATCAGATTAAGTGGAAGTTTTTCAGGGTTTAACATATAGCGCATACCTCTCGATCAGGAGCCATGTTCGCCCGCGTGCCTGAATGGTGGTATTGTGCAGGATACCCCGGATCAGAAATGAGCGAGCACACTCTTCAGACAGGCTCCGGAAACTGGCAGACTCTCTTAGCAATGCACCTCTTCAAAGCTTAATTGATCGAATTCATGATCCAATCTGCAAACCACTTGCACGCGGCATGTTGGAGCCTAGCTGCGCAACGGAGAACTCACCAATATAGTTCAGCCTTCAAGTAACGGGACCTTCACGTTGTACCCGACTGACAAAAATTCTTACGAAATTCTTGCCGTGGATCTAGAATGCTAACATGATAATCTGCCCTAACCGACTTCTCCCACTGCCACCAACTACTTCTAAACCTGAGTCTGTAGTAGTATCATCGATCGCTCAACTAGAGCGATCTCCAACGTCGAAAACAACAACAGTAACGCATCGAAACTTACTTTTACATGAACTTGGTTAGCCTGGCAGCAGGGGCCGTACTGCTGCACACACACACACGCACACTCGCAGACGAAACAATTAGAGGAAAGAATGCAGCAGCACTACGATAATCAATTGAAAGGGCTGTGACAGTGGTGGAAAAATTGGGGACGTGAATCACTAAAAAGCACAATCCATCGTTCACAACATACTTTAGTGTCCTCGCTCAGCAGAAAAACCACGTACAGTAAGCTACTACAGACTCTGGCGATTGAAGTGAAGTGCTGCTAGCTGCTGAACTTGAAACTATACAAGCTGTGCACGGCCAGAGTTACGGAACGAAGCTGGAGATGTAAGAGGAAGTCTGAGGAGCCGCAACCAGGACGTTGTACATGCTCTTCTCTGCGTAGAACTGGAAAGAAAAGCGCTACAGTACCTTCCGCCGGCAGCAGCAGCTTCGTCTATGATAGGCTCTAGTAACTTCGTAGGACGGCCAAGATTTTTACAGGTGAGAAATATCACCGCATTAACTGATTTCGCAGAGATAATATGACTTCTGGCCCTAGCACCGTGGGTACTGTACAATTCCCTCATTAATTTACTGAAGGCTGGTCCATTGGCCTGTGCCAAGTTGTGCAGTCCTATCGCCCTCGCAGTGCCACCTGTGGCTCTCCGGGCTGAGCTTGGAGTTGGGATCCAGGCTGCAGGCCGCTGCCTCATTTCCATGGGGCCACAGTGCCGCAGATACACACACGCGCGGCATGATTCTTCTTTGACTCCGTCCCTGTGACTCATCCCTTTCCCATGACCGATGCTCCTGAGTCCTTCCCAATGCTACCGCTTCAGTACCACGGCCTTGTAATTTCCTATTCACTTCCCGTGGGTCCTTCTTCATTCGTATGTGTGCACTCTAAATTAGGATATGTGTGGTGAGAACACCCATCAATTCACCCTGTGTGTACAGCGTCACAGTCGACAGCCACTCGACTTGGCCACCATGTGTGAAGCGGCCCTAAGAAATGACCATTATCCATCAGGAGATTGGAATTCGGGACTTCTTCACACTCGAACGACTGCCATTGAGTTATGCCCCCCAAACCAACAAAAACCCATAGCCAACGCCTATAAAATTGGCGTATATCCAACCCTCTTCCATCCCATTACCACCAACTTCGTTTCCTCCCTTACTCATTGCACGAGAATTGACAATTTTGATGTGTTTTTGGTGTGAAATTGTCGCGCACCTTGAGGGGTTGAAGGGTTAAAGTAAGCACCCCTAAAACCTACAAGTTAAGGAATGTGCATATATGGATAGAGGAGATAATTATACTATTATTTTTTAGTGATAGCCAATAGAATTACAATTCCAACCCAAGTGATTTCAGATTTTTTCGATGAAAACTGAATTAGTTATGAATTTTCAAACAGTGCAGCCATGTGTAGTGGGTGGCCACCAGTAGGTACCCATACCCAACGACCAAAAGTAAGGGTCTTGACTAATATCAAACCTCCATTTGGAGCTGAGAAGGTTTCCACCACATATTGTTTGTTGTTGAAAAAATAAAAAGTGAAAAATATGAAGATCTCTACGTTTTATGTAGAAAAGATGAAGTTTTTTCCTTGCTTGCCCAAAATGTGTAAAAATGTTTGACTTGGGTTAAAATGATTTTTACACAAAAGACAAGAACTTTTTATTGACATCTTCAAAGAAGGTAATATTCTCTACATGTTTGAAAAATCTCAATGTCTATAAAAACTTCTAGCAAAATTTTGGAGCTACTAGAAGTCCCCATTTCCAGCTTTGAGTGGTACTAACTTTCAAACCATGAACTCAAAAAAAAAAATTTAAAAATAAATAAATAAATCATAATAATAATAATAATAATAATAATAATAATAATAATAATAATAATAATAATAATAATAATAATAACAATAATAATAATAATAATAATAATAATAATAATAATAATAATAATAATAATAATAATAATAATAATAATAATAATAAAAGCTCCACAAAGCTCTTATAAGGGACAATCTAGTATAAAAATTTCAAAAAAAATTAATTTGTTTCAAATTTTAGGAACTTGCCCAAAATCAAAATCGTCCCTGTAAGGGACATTTGGTCCTTTAGGGGTTAAGGCCTAACAACCATACATGGGTCGTTTCGGCAGAAGAACCTTCGTAGGAAGCGCTACTTGCCGCCTTGAAGGAAAAAATACACCATGACTTGGAGGTGGAGGAAGGTGGGCATCTATTGAGACCATTGCCACGACAATCAGTGCAAGCATAAGCAAGTTACAGTGATTCTTGTGAAGTGGAATCATGGATTTTTGTGCTGAAATGTACCTAGTGCGTAGATGCCAATATGCGTGATGTAGAGCAATCGTAGATTTTCTCTTGGCCAAAATACCTC
Source organism: Bryoerythrophyllum caledonicum (assembly GCA_963971425.1). Lineage (NCBI taxonomy): Eukaryota > Viridiplantae > Streptophyta > Bryopsida > Pottiales > Pottiaceae > Bryoerythrophyllum > Bryoerythrophyllum caledonicum. The sequence continues at coordinate 26,837,232 of OZ020520.1, read as the reverse complement.
ATTGGCCTTCAAGGGTTAAGGTAGTCCTACTTACCACCGCCACCTTCCTATCGTGCCACCTTATATTTGGTCCCAATTCCACCCCATGTCCGCCCCATTTCCACCCATTTACCCTTTGTTAGCTCCAAATTAAGGCTTACTATTGGTCAAGACCCTACCTTTTGGTTGGCGCTAATGGGGATACTTAATGGCGGAAATAGGCCAAACATGGCAACACACTTTGAAAACTCATAACTAATTCTATTTTGATTGGATAAATATGAAATCACTTGGTTTGAAATTGTAATTCAATTTACTATCACTAAAAATATTTGTAATATCATTTGGATTCTCTTTATATGCATATTGCTTAATCTATCGGTCATGGGGAGTATACCTTAGTGTAGTTTATTTTCAAGCTTGTTTAATCCTTAACCTCCAAAGGACCATTTTCCTTTAAAAGGACACTTTCCATTTTGGGCAGGTTCCTATGCTCTTAATTTCTATCATGAATTTCTAAACATTTCAATGAAAATGCGGCATGATAGTAGCTATGTAGAATTTATTTATTTTTTGTTGGACCTTTGAAAAGAAAGTTATAATATTCTAAGTGCAAAAGTGGGAACTCCATGTAGCTCTAAACACCATATTCATAATATTGGGAGATTGGGAGTTTTCCAAAATAATATTTGAAGCCTGAGTTGAAATAAACATACAGTTGCTTAGCAAATTTCCACAATGCAATTTGTCCGATGTCTACGATACGGGCGGGGTTGTCATAGCGGGCGGGTTAGGGTCATCGAACGGGACGGGCGGATAACAAAACCAGATTGGACAAGCGGACGGTATGGGCAGCCCGGACGATTCAAGATTTTGTAGGTCTTGTAATTTTCCCAAGGCAAGAAAGTTTTATTGTAAATGACACGTCAAAATGTGACGTGTTAGTCTACGCTAGAAGTAGGGCGCGGATGTCTGGGCTAGGCGGAGACATCTAGGCAGGCGCACACATCTAGGCAAGCGCGGACGTTAGGACAGGGTAGGGACGGATTTATTTTTTTCCAAGGCACAAACATCACGCAAGGATGTCTAGGTAGGGCGGGGACAATTTTTTACTTTTTTTTTCCCACGGCACAGACGTTAGGCAGGGATGAAGGTGTACGGCGCAGACATATGGCCCTAGTTTGGACGTCATGTTGAGGTGCGGACTTAACCTACGCACCAAAGTAGGCAAGCAGGGTTGGGCAGGCCTTTGAAATGCACTTGGGCCTTGGCCATGGCATTCTTCCTTTCCATGGATTGGAGAAGCCATTAAATGCTGGCAACTCTTATTTTTAGTTTTGACAAGATCTTGTCGTTCTTCAAAAAACACACCGATTCTGTCTTTGCCAAGAAGTGGAAAGGAAATCTTTATTTAAACTTTGGTAAACCCCCCTAAAACCAATAAGTGAAGGAATGTGCATATATGGAGAGAAGAGATAATTATACTATTATTTTTCAGTGATAGCCAATAGAATTATAATTCCAATCCAAATGATTTCATATTTTTCTGATGAAAAATTGAATTAGTTATGAATTTTTAAATTGTGTAGCCATGTTTAGTGGGTGGTCAATAATAGGTACCCCCCATAACCAACGACCAAAAGTAAGGGTCTTGACTAATAGCAGAGCTCCATTTGGAGTTGAATTGGTGGTATTGGGATGGAAGAGGGTTGGCTATGGGTTTTGGTTGGTTATGGAGGGGTTTACCTTATATCTTTGGACCGCTAACCGTAAGCTCTTGAAAAAAAGCATCTCTATAATCTCCCCATATGTTTCTAGGCCCATCTAAGTTACTAAGAATGAATCCAATGTTAACAAGGGAAATAGGAAGAGAAATGAAAAGGTTCAAAAAAAATTTAAGTAGTGCACGTGTTAGAGAACTAAGAATAAAATGAAAACCATTTAACATCGGCATACAAATGACTTTTCTATGTTTAAATAGACTACATATACAAAGGCCAACCAAAAGGGAATGTAATAGTTTCCAATTACCCTACGCCGTAGTCACTTCTATACATAATTAAGTCAAAATGGAGAGTTGACTGAAATATTGGAAAATACAAATTTGTTGTCTAGGTGATTACCCATGGTCCCATGGAATGTCAAGGTGCTACGTGTATGATGCACAAGTGACACCTTTATAATACATAGGTGATATCCATTGTGTACAAATCACTACCTCAAAGAAAAATAGTTCTTTCAACAAAAAGGTGTTGAAAGCGACCACTGGGTACGATAAACGTAAAGAAATTGAGTTTTCCATTTATATGTACAAAATATATTAATAGTACAAAACATGTTCAAAATTATTTTTATTTAGGAAAATAATGAAATACGAACCATATAAAGCTCTCTTGTTATTCTATATAGAAATAAAATGAAAGAAGAAGTTAATAATTGTGTTTTATAATGCTAGAAATTTTGGAGCTTTGCTATTAAAGTAGAGGCACCCAATTCCAATCGGCCACCCAATTCCGATCAATAGAGTATGCATGGTATGGTGCATGAAAATGGCAAATGCATGAAATGGTGCATGAAGCAACCCAAAATTGATAACTCAAAATCAAAAAACACCACTCATTATTGGCATTGGGTCATGAAGTGTGCAATTTTGGGTTGCTCCACCTCAATTGAACTCTCATTGATGGCATGGCCTCAAAAGTCAAACAAGGCCAATCGACATTGGATACCCTCCATGACTTGGTTATTCATGGCATGTCTTCTCTCTTTTACTCACTCTCACTTCTTAGCATTAGGCAAAGGAGGGCACTAATTCTCACCTACTCTAGAGTTTGAATAGGGCTCTGGTGGTTTTTGGGCTTTTAAATTCTATATCAATTGCAAATCTTTGAGATCAGATTTGAAAAAATATTTGTTGACTTTCATTCCTATTTCCGCATCTTTCTACATAAATGTTTTTGACATACAATGTTATTTGAGTCCCGAATTGGCTTAACCCCTAAAGGACTAGAGTCTCCTTCGGGGGGATTTCTGATTTTGGGCAGGTTCCTAAAATTCGAAAAAAAATCCTTTTTCTCTGAGATTTTTATTCTAGATTTCCTCTGATAAGAGCTTCGTGGAAATATTTTTTAATTTTTTTTTGGATTTGTGGTTTGAAAGTTAGTACCACTTAAAGCCAAAAGTGGGGACACCGGGCACCTCCAAAAAATTTGACAAAAGTTTCTATTGACATTTAGATTTTTCACACATGTAAAGAATATTTCCTTTTATGGAAATTTTTAAAAAAAACTCTTGTCTTTAATGTAAATAGGCATTTTATTCCAAGTCAAACATTTTCACACATTGTCGGGCAATAAGAGAAAAAAACTTCATCTTTTCTACATAAAACCTAGAGATCTTCATATTTTTCACTTTTGTTTTTTTCAACAATAATATGTGGTGAAAACCTTCTTATTGACCGTTTGGATTATCATTTGAATACATACGTAGTTCACAAAAAAATAAAACGTGAAATGGCAATTTTTGAACCTCCACTCCTTGCACACTTGTTTTGAATATGCTACACCCTTTTTTTACCTCTAAAAATTGGTGTGAGGGGAAATAACATCATGCTTAAGAAAATGGTAAAAGATTTAGACCTTGTACAATGCAAAAATTTGATACAAAATGAAGTCAAAGTCAGCTGATCTACTCAACGCAGGGAAGAAAATGAACCATTGTTTTGACTTTAAACACTAAAATCTATTAATCCATGCGGTGGATTGCAACCAAATTCATTGGCATGTATATATAGAAGTCTATTTTAAGATCTTACGGTTGAAAATCCAAAATTCACTTTAAAATGTGATTTTCATGTTTCTTTTTGGTAGTGGCAGTTTGGGACTGGTTTTAGAGCGAAAGTGGTCGTGGTCCATAAGGGGTTAAGTGATCGGAATTGGATGCCTCTAGCTTAGACAAGACCCTTACTTTTGGTCGTTGGTTGTGGGGGATACCTATTGTTGGCCACCCACTAAACATGGCTGCATAGTTTGAAAATTCATAACTAATTCAATTTTTCATCAGAAAAATATGAAATCACTTGGATTGGAATCGAAAATTCTATTGGCTATCACTGAAAGATAATAGTATAATTATCTCTTCTCTCCATATATGCACATTCCTTCACTTGTCGGTTTTATGGGGGCTTACCGTAGTTTAAATAAAGATTTCCTTTCCACTTCTTGATGAAGACAGAATCGGTGTGTTTTTTGAGGAACGACAAGATCTTGTCAAAACTAAAAATAAGAGTTGCCAGCATTTAATGGCTTCTCCAATCCATGGAAAGGAAGAATGCCATGGCCAAGGCCCAAGTGCATTTCAAAGGCCTGCCCAACCCTGCTTGCCTACTTCGGTGAGTAGGTTAAGTCCGCACCCCAACATGACGTCCAAACTAGGGCCATCTGTCTGCGCCGTGCACCTTTGTTTGCGCCTGACGTCCGTGGTCTGCCCAAACGTCCCTGCCCCTAACAATCTTGTTCCCGCCCAACGTTCTTCTTGGCAGCTAGGTGTCGCCAATGTGGTAGCCATGTCACCTTTTTTTTACCTTACCGAACAATCAACTATTTGTTGACTACTTCGGACGGGCGGAACCTTTACCGGACAGGCGAACCAGACGTCCGCCAAGTATGACAACCCTGAATACGGGTAGATATTCAGCTTGAGACAACTCGAAAGTGCACAAATAATTACTATTGGGAAAACCTGACATACCTTTCAAAGTCATGGAAATCCCTTATTATAATGAACATGGTGAAACTAAAATTTTGCTAGAATTTTCTATTGAAACTTAGATTTTTCATACATGTAAAGAATATTACCTTCTATGAAGATTTTTAGAAATTTCGTGTCTTTAGTGAAAAATCATTTTCACTCAAGTCAAACATTTTGGATAAGAAAAATGGACTTGCAATGATTAGGGGTATAAAAAGTAGTGATCTCCTTTGGAAAGAAATTTTATTTTTTGAATAGTAAAAAGGAATAAGATCTAAAATCAAAACGATGGATAGAAAAGTACATGCCTTCTTCTAATAGGATTTCAAGATTTGATTTTTTTTTAAATTCTAAAGAAAAGTAGAACCATTAATTTTTTTGCATTTCAAGTAAAAGCAATGAGGGTTGCCATGAACTTTCTTTCACTACTATTCGCCTCAATAAATTGTAATACGTAGCTTTATAGTATTTCTATCAAACTCTATAAGCATGCAATAAGGGATGTTCATAGTAGCCATGGAAGATCAATGTAATTTGAAACATGTAGCTAGATTCAGGGTGCCCTACATCTTTAGTGGCTTAAAATAATACTAGTACGAGAAATTTATTTGATATGGCCTCTTGATATGCTTTTGATCCAAAACCCACCTACATATGTGCTATGATATTTCTTCAGTAGCGCTCTACTGGCTCGCTCAGACACTTCCAATGGCTCACAACTCCTTGTTGTACAAAATTTAGATGGACAGCTAAATTTCGCACAACATTATTGATCACACTGCGTTCAAGAACATGAAATCGGGAATCATTCGGGCCCAAAAAGAGAGCGCCGCCTTGAAAAGCATCCTCAAATTAGGGACGGCCATGATAACGCTGAGCTCCAAGGTTGTCCAAGATTTGATTAAAGAGGACAAGGAGTTGGAGTACATCCCCAGCGGCATCGGCATTGAGAGCCTGAAGACCTACATTTAGAAGGATATTGACAAAGCCAATTAGCTACTACAAAGATCGTTTGTGGAATTTTTACCAAAGCCTCACTTTTCTCTCCTGCTACCAATCCATGAATATTATTGCCTTCGCCAACATAGTCAAGAAGAACGATGCCTCTATTGGCTGGACAATCACGCCAACTTATATGAAAGAAGTCAGAAACTTGCATTTTGTCAGTTCAAAGAATGAGGAAGAGCAAGAGATAAATAGTAACCAATTGAAAAGTCTTGATTTGTGAAGGAAAGCAAAAAATGGCCTCAGACCTCTTCTAAACATCTCTCTTCCGTTCCGCTTCATCTGTAGTATAATCATCCATAGATGATCTCACCTGTGAGATCAACTCCTACGCTTGCCAAAGAAGATGTTGTAACCTTCTATTGTATTCACATACTCTCTAGTTCTTATTAGTCACCTGCATTTAAAGCTTCATTTTGTAACAAAGATAATACTCCATCGTTAGAATAGTCTACATCAATAATAAAAACCATAACAACAATAATTGAGTTTCAAAAATATTCCAATATGGCAATCATTAAGGATATATAAACATTTAAATAAACATTTTCATACAACTACTTATAAATTGAACCATCTAAAAATGATAGTACTTTACATCTGCAGTGCTACAGTGCTACCAACAATTGCAAGAATAAGATTTTGAAGAGAACGGTTCACTTTTCCTTGAAGCAAAGTATATACAATTCACTCTAGTATCTCTTCACATGATTTATAGTATCCATACGTGCGTAAGCAAAGAAGCATTCAAATTGAGGCCATAACCTCCTCTATAGTACATTCTCCCCATCCCAACAATTTTTGATGTAATCTTTAACACTAGGTATATGTCCAAAATTGTCATAGAATTTTTGAAGGTTTATGTTGAAATGTTCTTTACCTAGACAATGCATCAATGTATGTACAACTCTCTATAATTTGCCCTTGACCATGATGGAAACGCAAATAAAAAGATTCACTTTATGCTTTCATCACATGGAAATGATAAAAAAAACCTTCTTAGTTACTTTTAACCTTTCATTATTTTCCATAGTCCAACAATGCTCATCATTATTTACAACCATGATAATATGATTTAATGAAGTTTGTGTTTGTCAATATGATAATTGCAAAAGTTCTAACCTTCCCAATAGATGCAAACACAGCAGTAAGGGCCAATTGTAATGCAATGCGCTCATGTCATTCCTCCGGATCTTATTTTTGTCTATTATGCATATTGTATAGAATATTGGTATTTCTTTTCAATGCTCATTTGATAAAATTGCTGCATAAATTAGATGATTATATTAATTAGTCTTGAAAGTTGAATTTAAGAATTACCTTCTAAAAACCTCCTTCCCAGAGTACGCATCCAATTATCTTGAATGACTATAACAAATGGCCGCCTCACTAGATCTTTGTCTTTTGAAAAATACAGTTGATAAAATATAATTTTTCCATGTTCTTGCAATCTTATATACTCTAGTTGAACATCATCCCAATCATCTTTCCTTAAAGCATCTACACATTATAATTATAGTGACTTGTCACATCTTAGAATTGTCACATCTCAAAATAGTGACTTTTTCCCGCTCAAAGTTCCACTACCATTGTTATCAACAATAGGCTCTATTGTATTCAATTGAAAAAAACACTTGCACAATCTAGACCTTCTATCTAATTGATTGATTTTATCTTCAACAACTCTTGTAAGAGATTGCTTTCTATGAGAACAAGTCTTGTTTCCACCCCAATGACAATGATAGTACTTTACAATCTGATTTTTAGTCTATAGGGTTTTTTGCAATCTACGTAATACCCTACGCTTTGTACATTCATCATCAAGAGTAGTATGAAAGGCATCACGGGGAACAACATGACCCTTTTCCCAAAACTTGGAATCTTCACAAGTGGAACATGTATGAAGATAACGTGTCACATAGAAGGCACTGATTCCTCCCACTTTGATATCCGTACTTTATTTTGTACATATTGAGTTTAATGTAGATGTTAACGATAAATCTTCACAAATAGCATCCACATGATCATCTTACATTATTGAACACCATAGTTCAATGAAAGAATTTTTCTCTCAAATGTTATGGAAGACAAAGCTACACCATCATCCACATGAATCAATTGCACACTCTCTTAGAATTTTATCCATTGCTTTATGTTATAGACGACATTGTTGACATCTACATTACAACCATGAATTTTAGAAAAAGGACAGAAATTTGAGCCCACTTCATAAATTTCCTCAAAAGAAGGATACACTTGTTTTAGTAAGCACTGAATTATAAATTTCATACTTTCAAAAGTGAAGTGAACATTTTTTGAGAAAGTTTCAATTAAAACATACTAAAAGAAGGAGAAGATGGCTCATATGTGGCACTTTAAATGCTTTTAGACTTGTCATTAAATCCATGCATTTCTATATGATCTTTGTCTTCACCTTCCATTTTGGTTTTTGAATCTAAGAGAGAAAAACTCCTCCTCTAAATCAGAAGGATATAAGCAATCATCACCTTGAATATCATCTTCTTCCACCATGGTGATATAGAAAGAATGTCATCAAGAAAACAATATTGACATGCTTTTTAAACCTAGAATTTGACATGTGCAAAAAATCAATGTCAATATAATTTATCTTACCATTTAAAGACACAAAACACATTCATGTGTATATTCATTGATTAAATATGATTCACCATGTTTACAATTTATTATACTTCTAATGTTGTAATACACAATTTGAATTTGAAATAGATGATGTCACATTCTTCTGCCTCACAATATCCTAATCATCACAAATAGTAAACCGCATCAAAGTAGACAATGATGTGTATGCACATTCAAAGATAGGGTAAATATGGTTTAGAAATACCATACATTTAATGATGAAAGATTTAAAAAAAAATCCAAGTACAACTTGAACTACCTTGACTTGTAAACCCTATACATCAACTCTCCATCCTCCACAATACACTAATTGATAACTAGCTTAAGTGACATTATCTCATCCTCATCACCTCAAAACATCCCACTTACCCTCATCACTACAAAAGGTCATCCTCCCCCTCATCTTCATCCACTCAAAAATTCACTCAAAAGTCCTCGCAAATGGAATATAGACCAACGTGAAGCTAAAGCGACATAGCGTCCTCTACCGTTGAAGAGGTTCACAATTAAAGGTTAAAGGAAGTACACAAACGGGATTGTACATGTCTTGGAAAAGGTCAAAACATCAAATTTTAGGGTTAAAATAAGCATATGGGGTTGTGCACATGTTGGAGAAGGTCAAAACATCACAATTTATGGTTTAAAGAAGCATATGTACGGGGTTGTGCACATGTTGGAGAAGGTCCAAACATAGTTGGGCCTAAGTTGCTGGAGTTTTTTTCTAGAGCCTGGAACCTCCTAAACTTGGAGTTTCTCCCTTGTCCCTCTTTGACTGTGCTCAACTGACATCGAGGACCCACTTGCTGATATACCCTTGTCATATATATCCAGGGTTGACCGATATACCAATGCCTTCAAATCCACGCGTTGACTACTACTCATTTCCTAAGTGGGGCTTCAAACTCACTAGGGAGGAGGGGCATTGGATGGCCATGGAAAAGGCACAGGAGTTTGGCCATTGGGGACATACGCCAACGGCTTGTCTGTAGGGCGGGGCGGGAATCCTGGGAGGGTGGTGTGTTGGCGGGGCAGCTAGGCGGATGTCGAATTTCTATGAGCCCTTAGGGCCAGAGCTCCCCCCGTTATTCACCTTTGCGGGGCTTGCATTGCCCACTATACAATCCGTATTACCAATACACAAGTACATAACATCATTGTAGAGGAGGCTGATTTCCTAAGAGCCTGAGGCATTTTCCCTCAAGAAACATTCCAAAACTGCCACAAGCAACAAGTGGCATAAATATCTATTTTTGAAGTATAATTTTGGACTTTAAATTGTAAGATCTTAAAAAGGACTACAATATAAACTTACCATTTTTTTTTGCTACAATCCACCACACAAATATGAAGATTGTAGCTTCAAAAGTCAAGAAAATGGTTCATTTTCTTCCCTGCGTTAAGTGAATCAATAGACTTTTGACTTCACTTGGTGTCAAATTTTTGCACTACACAAGGTCTAAATCCTTAACGATTGTGTTAAACATGATGTTAGTTAACTATCAGAAATCCAAGGATAAATAACTAGGGATTTGCCTCTTTGTTTAGTTATAGATGGGCAATCTATTACTACAAAAAGAAGTAAAATCAAAGAATAACTACAATTTTTTTGTAAAAGGGCACAATTATTATTTGTGAGTTATTAATTTTTGTAGATATTCTTTTTTTCCACGTGGATTTCTCATCCATCTGCCAACATGGAACATCATCATAGGAAATGGTGAGGTGGCTAATGACATGAATTTGAGTGTTACGAGGAAATTGAGGTGGCAGTTGACATGGATGATGACGTGTTTTCCTTTATGATGTATAATCGTATGTAGCAGCTTACATGTCACTTCTTTTGAAATCCACTTGTTATTACGTGGAGGCGTATGATTGAATGAAATCTATGAGCACACTAAATAGTTATTTTGTAGTGATTTTGCAGTGTTATCATAGTTGTTTATAACCTATTTTTGTAGTACATATTTCCTTATTATAGATTACGTGCACTTGTAAAGTTACGTCACAATTATTCTTGTGTTACCATATAGTTGTTACAAAGTTGTTTTATATTTATTCCAAAGTTATTTTCTAGTCGCCATGGTGGCACACCAGTGAGGTGGTTGTGAGTTCAAATCCCCATGCCGAGGTGGTGCCTACCACCATAGTGCACCCAACTATGGTGGGGGGGGTCTTAAGACCTCGTTGTATGGGTACCCAAAAAGCCCTTGGGGGGATGACATGTTGGTTGCCTCTAAGCATTTTGCGTAAGGAAGCACTTAGGGCCGCTTTGACTACGGTGGACAAGTTCACCGGTCAAGAATTCTAGGGGAATGGAGCAATATCATTGGAGTAAAATTTGTTCTTCACCGGATAGGGTTTCGACTATGGCCAAGACTTGTCCGATAGAGAACTTCAAGCATGGATGAAAAAATGTCAAGGTCGCCTATGTGGCAAAACTTTTTATAAAAGTTCTTCTTCGGTGGTTAAGTTTCTTGTCTGGCCTCAACTCCTCGGACAAGAAACTAAACCACCAGACAAGAGCAACTCCCACCGGTTGCCTCAAATAACCATGTCTTAACCAAAACTTCTTGACCAACTGTTGGACTTCTCCACTGTAGTCAAAGAATTGCAAATAATAATTGCAACCATGGGAACGTGCCCAAGATTTACTAAAGTCCACCTTGGGACTTTTTCCATTTAGGGGTTAATTCAAAATGGGGAGTATCCAAAAAACTTAAAAAATTTAAGAGATTTATCTAGATGATACCCATGCATACCAAGGTTATACCCCAATAATATATATGTGTTACCTATATAATACATATATAATATCCATGTAATACCTAGGTGATACCCATTGTGTCCGAACCATTATGTCCAAGAAAAATAATTCATTTGACATGTAGTTGTGACCAATAGGTATGGTAGAAGTAAATCTTTTATTTTATAGCATATGTGAATATTTGAATATTGAGTGTCATTCTTTGAAATTCTTTTGAAGGTCGTTCTTTTTTTTATTCATGTATTTTAATTCTGTGGCAATGAAGCATGTATAGATTTGTTCTTTAAATTGTATAGAAGCTGCAACATAAGGCTTGGAAAAATATCTCTTTTGTTCTGGAAAAGGTTCCATTTTTTTTTGAAAAACTACTATAAATTTGTTGTGACCATGGCAATAGAAATAAATGTAAGTATGTCCAAAAGAGTAAAACATGATATACAATCCCTACCTTCCAAAAATTTCCCTATTTGTAAGTTATGCTAAAAAATTTAGACCAATGCAAATGGAATTTGCGCATATAAGATATAGTCTAGACCTAGCCATGTTTCCCTATTTTCTTGCCACTAAATATCAAGGTCTCATATGAAGACATCATGTGTAATATTACAATCCAATTATGGTGGGGAGTCTTAGAACATTGTTGTATGGGTGTCCAAAAAGCCCTTAGGAGAGGATGACATGTCAGTTGTCTGTAGGGGATTTAGTACAGGGAAGCACTTAGTGTAGAAAAGTGTTCAACAAAACTTCACCTCCTCAAATGCAAAATGGGTCCTCTATGAGCTTAGACGGTTATTAATATTGTTTATCCTCAAAAGGGGGAAGTAGTTCCATACTACTACTCCTTTGTCCATTGGGCATTTGATTAGTGACACCACCACTAATCAAATGCCCATTGGACACTTAATTCACGCCGATGCCCTTTGGGGCCGATGTTCTTCTTCTTCTAAAACAGTATTTACCCTTGAAAGGGGGAAGTAGTTCTATTACACTAACCTATGTCCCGTTGCCATAGGCTTAGTGAAGAGAATGAACAAACATAATATTCACACCGGTCTCCTTTGGGGACCGGAATTCTTCTTTTTCTTCTTCTAGAGGCAGAGAAGGGGTGTAGCATATTTAAAACAAGTGTTCAAGAAGTTGAGGTTCAAAAGTTACCAATTCACGTTTTGTTTTGTTATGAATTAAACATGTTTAAAAATGATTATCCAAACTGTAAAAAAGAAGGTTTTCACCACATGCTGTCAAAAAAAGAAAAAGTGAAATATGACAATCTCTAGGTTTTATGTCAAAAAGAAGAAGTATTTTTGGTACCTTGCCCGACAATGTGTGAAAATGTTTGACTTGGGTAAAAATGGTTTTTTACCCTAAAGACAAGATTTTTTTTGGACAACTTCAAAGAAGGTAATATTCTCTATATGTATGAAAAATTGCAATGTCAATAGAAACTTCTAGCCAAAATTTTGGAGCTGCCCAAAATCCCCAATTTGACTTTAAGGCTAATAACTTTCATATTATGAATCCAAAAAAAAATTAAAATGTTTCCACAAAGATCTCATTGGGGAAAATCTAGTGTAAAATTTTCAAAAAGAAAAGTTTTCTTTTCAAAATTTAGGAACTTGCCAAAAATGAAAAACGGTTGAATGGGCCTTTCGGGGTTAACAAGGGCTTTTTCTATTTTTCCAAAGTGTAGTTAACTTCTGAAGTGCAAAAATATAGTTCTTTCATCTTTTGTGGATATTAACCAGAATGCAGTGGATAAAAAATGTTGAAGTGTAAAAATTGTAGTTGATTTAATGGGATAAAACATGAGACAGAGATGTGCAAACGGCAAGTTCTCAATTGAACGCACACTTTTTTGCGTGTACACGGTATGATACAAATGTTCAGTACTGGCCAGCTCAAACCGGCAACATCGTCCCTCTTTTCACACTTACAGTAATGTGCAGCAGCCTTATTATTCATCACTAAAAATTGTGGTAGTAGCACTATCAAAAGAGCTGCCCCTGGAATTCATCACTAATCGACTATTTACATTCTACAGCTATTCTCATGGTCAGCAAGAAGATGGCCTTCAGCTCGGAATATAATGTGTGCAAGTAAAGTAAATTGTTTCAGCTCTAAATTGGTTCAGTAAAGCCTTGAATTGGGGCATGAATTATACATGAACAAAACTGGGGTCAGTTAGCTTGGCTGGAAATGTACAGAGTTGGTTTGCATGAGGCTCTTACTTGAATTGGACCTGGAATTCTCAAACGGGAGGAATGTGAAGGTTTTCAGCTCCTTCATGTCCAAGGCCACCTCCTCATCAATTTGGCCCCAGTGGCAATATGCGGAGCCATGTTGGCTCTTGAGCCGGAGCTGGAGGCCTTCGTGTTCCGTCATGGATGAGGAGGATGGGTCCGGCCAAGATTGTTGAAAACTGGCCGGCAATTTGAAGACGCTTGGTTCCTTGCTGGAGTTCTCTGTGAAGGCAAAGTCCGACACGCCTGGATTCTGCACTATCACCAACATGGACCTGTTTCCGTCTCCTGTCCGTGAAAGTGAAGTTGGCTGCAAAGAGAGATTCGTAGATTAGATATGTGCATATTCATAGATTAGGCAACTGCCAAAAGTTGGTGAGCGATGAGCTACATGAGGCTTTTACCGAATTGGAGATTTCCATTACTAGATGCCTGAACGAGGTTTTGAGTCTTGAAAAACACTAGATGTGCACCTTTCGATATACTGCTATAATTGCAGGAATTGCCAATATAATGAATATCTTTATCAGATGCAACTTATGCACAATTCCATGCCAAACAGCGTGTGACTCTTTCGAAGAACCCTGGTTTTTTTCAGAGGAGGTGAAGGATAAGACAGGTATTTAAGAAGAGTGGAGCGGAAAACAGTTGCTTACCACTCCTATGTGCCATTCTTTGTAGTCCAACTTGCTGAATTGCCTCTCATTCATTTCCTGAAACAAGGTTACATCATGGAAATCAGTGAATTAATACGACATAGCCTCCTGCCCAATCAATGAATCTTGATATTTTCTTAAATGGAGTAATTCCAAGGAAAAGCTGAATTTCGAACCAAGATAATCCCCCATAAGAGCTAAGAGAACCTTGCAGATAAATTGAGGCTTTTGGTGAATGAAAGACGCAATAGTGAATGTTTGAGATCTCAATAAAGAGATATGAGCACGATAGCTTCAAGGCAATGGAAAAAGCATACCACACTATATATTGGGGCCAAGGTTCGCTGTCCGGCGGTATTTGATCTTGGCATGACGTTGAAAAATGGAGTTTGTTCTCTCGATCTGAAGGTCCATCTGTACACATTCACGAGTTCCGATGTAAGCTCACTTCCTCTGGAACGTTAAAATCCAACTTGGCTGTTATCTGTACAAGACCTAATTGGCAGAAGAGCAAGGGTGTTCAAAGTGACTTGAAACTAATCTTTGAACTAGGCTCATTTTCTTAACACTTTCTTGACACCGTCTTACCCGATAAAGAAGAAGATGGTAACTTCTGTAATCTCTCGCACCAGGAGACGCACCCAATATTCGTTCACCACGCTTTCTGCTTGTGCGTGCATCTGTCGAACACAAAGACACAATATTCTTCAGAATCTAGTCAGACTCGAGCCAAACACACATCCTGCAGATGATAACAAGAAGGTTCTCCTTTAAATATATACTAACACAGTACTAGGGTCAAGCCAGGAGTATTCAAAACCAAAACCTCACGTACGAGAATTTCAGCGACCACCATTGCCAACATCGCTCCTTGGAACTTTCTGTCACGAACGAGAAACAATTGTGAGTCAAGAGGAATTTAAGAACTCAAACTGAGTTACTTGTATAGTCACCCAAATTGTGAATAAGACACCCCTCTTTTGATATCATTTGTTCACATAAAATAGCTATTCAGACCAATGGAAGACCTTGTGTTCTCTCAACTAGAGTCCTTATTAGGTGTAGAAGAGCTTGGTGGTCTTTAAACTAGTTTTGACCGCCTTTGAGAAGGAAGGAGAAGTCATGAATCTTAGCCGCCATTTTCCTCGTCGAGCTGTTAAGATATATTTAGAGCTATTTGAGGCTGATTAAAATGAGAAAAGAGGCCAAAACTCACGGTATCTTTGCCTCAGTTTACATATAACTTCGGTAAGTAGAAAACTTGGGAAAACAACAAAAAAAGACAACCCTAGTAATACCTAAACATGGTGTATTTCGTGTGCACCGCATTCTGCATCATGTGGACGCCCTCAGCCTGAATCTGCTGCAGTTGCTCCCTCAACAGCGACAAATTCCGCGCAATGTGTGCCATTATAACATAGAGCAGAACCGCATAAATGAATATCACAAGAACCTGCACATTCAAAAAATCCTCACTTAACTGATTTGACACAAACATCTCGATCATGGCAGGTTTGGGATAATTTGCCAGCACTTACAGCGAATTGAGGAACAGCCGCCTTGTAGCCAGTGAGTGTGAGATACAACAAGGAAGTGAGGCCGGCAACAGTGCGTCTCTCCGTCAAAGACAGCTGCTCATGCATGATGCAATAACCATAAGATATCAACAAGAAGGTCACAAAGCACGCTGTCTCGAAGAAGATTCGTGATACAAATACCCCAAACGCTACCCAGAACGAACATGTCTTCAAGTGCAGGCACGAGTACCTGTCAAACCAAAACAGAAAATCAGAAAAAACTTGCAAACTTCCAAGCACCTGGCTGGAAAGAAAAGCTTCTAGAGACCAAAACTTCCTTACCAGAAGACGAAAGATAGGCCCATGACAAGTGACTTCATCGCTGGAATCACTGTCAACACCCATTGCAAATTACTCGTCTGCAAAATTCCACCAATTCCATCCCACATTAGTAGCAGACGCTTGAAACTGAGAATAGGTCTCTGGTGCAAACAAGCGCATATATCAAATGAGAATCAGTGCCCTAAAAGACCTCCCGGAAGAGCATTTGCGCATCCTGGAACGCACTATTAGGTCAAGCAAAATGCTCAGAAACACCTGATTTCTTGAGTAGAGTGTCATAACCCTGGTGTCTCGAAGGATACGTATCCCGTTGTCTCGTTTCTTCTGAGAAAGGTGACCCTCCTAGGCACTTGGAATGATTGTTTTCGACTACGATTCTCTTTCTGATTGACAGAAATTAAGGGAGAGAGAGAGAGAGAGAGAGTGAGGGGTACGAAGAGGATGATGGTGACGAGGTACCTGCCATCGGCGCTTGGACCAGGTGTTGCCCGTCCACACGACCACGAGAAGCATCCACAGCAGCGCGAGGCCGAAGAAGAGGTCCGGCAACGGGCGGTATGTCCGGTCCCAGTCGCTCCGCGGCGGCACATGGTTCACCTGCGCTATGGCCATGGTGTCCATCTTCAATCCCGACCCAGTTCCCCAACCTCCCTCCTCACAAACCTCTTGTCCATCCCGCTCATTCCATCAATTCCTCATCACAAAACAGTCGTGAGATCTCAAGCGACGTCGCAAAATCTTCACATAAAAAAACAACAAAAGCCAGGCTCTCGCTCGTTCCAACCGCTCGTACCCCTCGTTTTCAAAAAGGAAAAAGGGGGGCCAAAACACTTCAATCACAAAAACGTCCGCAAATTCGTTGCAACTGTAACTACTACGACATCGTCATTCCTCGTAACTGACAATTCGCGGCTTCAAGTCATCTAATATGTGCGCCCAACCAACCGAATACCCACCCAAGATTCATGAGTACAAGTGAGTCTCTGTGATGATGGAGGCTGCTACTGCTGCAGCATGATAATACCAAGCTCTCTTTGTATCATCATCACATGAGACGATGATCATGGCAGTGTAGTAGTTGTAGTAGTAGTAGGCCATCAATCAATCAGCTCTAAATCCCGAGATTCCTTCTCCACAATCCTCATCATCATCGTCGTCACCGTCGCCACATCCACTCCCTCTCTTCTCTTGAGGCGTCGGTGACAGGCTTAGTGATCACCGGAGATTGATTCAATGGAGTCTTTCAGTAGTTTGAAAAGGCCTTGAAACACAAAAGTCTCATTATTTGGCAAGTATCATCTGGACTGCTGTAAAGTTGAGAATGTGACACCCTGTTTTTTTTTACTACTTTATTGTTTTCACTGTTGTTAACGGGTTTAGAGGGACATTCTGATATTTTTGGAGTGATCTGAGGGTTGACGAGGTCGTTCAGGCATGCATATGTCATGAGACGTCTGGCGGTTGAGCATCAAATTTCGGTCTAGATTACAACTGCTCATGTGGAACTTTTTAATGTGAATTACTACAGCATTGGCCCCAACGGGCCAGCAATGACCCCGAGTTTACTCACTCAAAAGCCCAAGTTTACGGCCAGGGCGAATCGACCCCCTCGCTGGAACTTACCCGAGGTGGGGCCCGTCTTAATTGCATGGGGTCATTTTTCTGGCCCTCTTATTTTGGGGGGTCCAGAGGCTTTTTTGGAATTTTTGGATAAATTTAAGGCCTGAGGCTATCGTTTGACCCGATCCTCCCTTGCTGTAAATAGTACCACATCTAGAAACAAAATAGGGGCCAGGTTTGGCCCCACCACCTCGTGGCCCCCTTGGGTAAGTCCCAGCGAGGGGGTCAATTCGCCCTAGCCCAAGTTTACTCACCTTTATGAGTCCTTAACCCTTTGGTGTCCAGTTCATGTTTCTCCAAAACCAAAATATGTGCTGATTTTTTTCGTTGAACTAATTTTAATGGAACTACAATGCCTAATTTTAGTATCATCCTTATAAAATTGAAGTTAGAACATAACCTAACTTTGGGGGAAATTTGCACAACATCCAACGGTTGATGGAATAGATCATAGTGTTTAAAGTTATTGTGTATTGGTAGTGAAAATTGTGGACTTTGGACGGTATACTTCTATATCCATCAATAGATTCTTGCAAGAATTATGGTACTTTGATTAACCCTTTAAGGACAATGGTTGATTCTAGTCACTAGCAAAATCTACGAGCGTCGTAGATTCTGTCAAAAAATCTTTGACCCTCGTAGATTCTATTAGTGACCACATTCAACCATTGTCCTTAACCCCTAAAGAACCAAAGTCCCCTCGGGGGACATTTTGAGTTTGGGTAAGGTACCATGTTCTCAATTCTAGGCATTACTTTCTGAGATTTTATATTGAGAAGACAACTTTTGATTCGCTTTGCGTAGACACAAATTTCGTAGAATTCCGACTTACGGTTCAAAAATTACAATTTATTTTCACTTACATATACAAATAGTGCAACAATTTAGTGTGACATATTATAAATAGTGTCACTAAACTTAAATAACTTCTAAATTCAATAGAAATTCAAGTTTTTGTCCATTTAAAAGAAAGAAAATGTCCTCTTTGGAAAGGAAATTGAGATCTTTGCATCTACCGTACGGATTTGTGAATTTCAAAAATTTGAGAAGGATATGATACATGCAAACTATAAAGTGTATTGTTGATTCTCAGCACATAGTTGCATTGCAGGATTTTTTAGGACATCTTCTACAACTCTTCTACTTCTAAAATTTGGTGTACATGTGCCGAACACGATCTTTTTCAAGTTAACATAATAAATTCACGGCATGTAGTGCAAAAAGTTGCCATAGAAGGTGGTCGAAGTTTGTCGAAGGTGTTTAGTACGACCTCAAAAAGAGATTATGCTTCAATTCAAAGGCTAATATCTTTCAATCTGTGTGGTCAAACTTATCAAACTTTTCACCACACACTCTCATACAACTCTAGTACAAGATCCTACGGTTGAATTTTTGGAAAAACATTTTGTATCATTTCATGTTGAATGCGATGAAAATGGCAGTTTTGGAGTGATTTTGAGGGGAAAATGTCTTGGTTCTTTAGGGGTTAAAGGGTTAAAAGAGGTTCACATGTACATTAGGCCAATAGCCTGGCATTGACATATCATATGTGAAGAAAACATTTATACATGGTTATTGATGATTTATTTTTATTTTTGTCTTCTTGATTGTATAAGAAAATGTTCCAAACTTATACGAACTAAAACATAAGTTACGCATATGTATGAAATACAACAGAGTATGCGGCATGGTATTCATTGTATTTTAGTGTTCCTTCTATTCCTAAGTCCCGTGGACTTAGGTCTAGAGGTGGAATGAACAGACACTTTATTCACGCCGGTTTCCTCCGGAGACTGGAATTACTCTTCTTTTTTGTATTTTATCGTACTTGATATATTTTGAGCCGTACTCCTAGCTTTTCGATGAGTTCTATAACTCCAAATCATGATCTAGTTATTGCATGAGTGTTCATGTAATATGTGCAGATTTGAACTTCAAATTTTACAATCTAATTCCTCATGAATTTCATGCAAATTGATTTTTTAACACATACAGAGTCTACATTAGGGTCTCGTGGACTACAAAGGATTAATGTAGAGGCATCCAATTCCGATCAACCATCCAATTTTGATTAGCAGAGTATGCATGGAATGGTGCATGAAAATGGGAAATGTATGAAATGGTGCATGAAGCGATCCAAAATCGATAACTTAAAATCTGAAAACTCCAATCATTATCGGCATTGGGTCATGAAGTGTGCAATTTTGGGTTGCTCCATCTCAATTGAGCTCTCATTTGTGGCCTTGCCTCAAAAGTTGATTGGCATTGGGTATCCCCATGAGTTGGGTATCCATGGCATGGCTTCTCTCTATTTACTCAATCTCAGTTGTTGGCATTGGGCAAAGGAGGGCACCAAATTGTTCTCGTTGATTATGGAGATAACGGTGATGGTTTAGTCACCATTGCTTTGGGTTTGTCTCTAATTGTGCGCTCTCACCTGTTGGCACGATGTTATTTTTGCATGATGTGTTTGTGCACGACAAGGGTCGCATATTCCAGAGTTGGGAGCTCTATCTCTTTCTCAACTGCAGCCTCCTTCACGAGCACCCTAACATCCTCTGCTCAGCTCCAACTGCGCAACTCCATTCTCGTGCTCTGAGGTGAAGTTCGGCGTCTCGCCAATCAGCGAGGAGGAACAACAGAAAGTCAAAGACGCACAAGTAGGCAAACTAATGATGCCCGAAAATACCCCGTTGGCCACCAAAGTCTACCCCTCAGGTTCCCACGAGCGAACTCTCTTTCTCTCTAGCAAACCCCAAGGATTAATTGTTGGTGATACAAAATGCTCTTAATCGCCCTGCTCCGCTCGATGATGAGCAAGAACCTCAAGAACTCCGAGTTCCACAACTCACGGTCTGTAGAGACGTCAAGCGCTTCTGTCTAGACCTCCGAACGTGCACTCCTTCGCTCTCCTGTCTCCTTGGACTATGCACAAACAACCAGAATCCCGTAGCAGATCCGTTCCTCTGCACTCAACGAGTCATACATGCTAAACCGCAAGGCTCCCGGTGGTCGCGTTGCTCACAGATTCTTCTTGCATGCGCTGCAGAACAAAATCGTGGCACCCCAAACACCGAGCAAGTACTCTCTTTGCTGGCAGCGCGGATCTCGTCCCACCCTTGAACCAATAGCAAGCAACCGCTATGCTTTAACTTCGGCACTGCATGTGGATACCAGTCAATGGAGAGCGAGCACTGGCAAATACCCAGGCTTGCTTCTTCCACTGTCGCCCCCTAGCTCTCCAGGCATTGCAGTCCTCACGTCGTCATCCGCAAGCTCACCGGCCCTCCAGTAGACTACACCTTAACTCCGGTTCCAAAACCTAGAACCCTCAACGGTTAAATAGGACCTTTAAGCAACGTCCTCAAAACCCCATTCGATGTACAATAATGTCACGGTTACACCCATTTCTGCATCATGATCTTTCTCAAGTAATAAACAAGTACAAAACACTCGTAACTTACATAATAGTCAAGTTCATGCTACTCTTGAAGAGTTGAAGCATGATCACGATAAGGTTGTGGTGTGCAACACCGTCACCTCATCAGGTGGAAGATTCAACTTGAGAAAGATGAGTCTTCCTCAACCACACGTGGAGGTCATTTGGGCTCCAAGTCCCAAATGAAATGTCAATAGACACCACCGTTGACCTAGCCGTCACACGGCACTATCCCTAAAGCTAATCACTAATTAGAGCCAAGTCCTAAGCCTTCTCGTAACTCCACAACTCTCTAAGTGGTTTCTAACCAAAAACCACCTACACAAATGCCTCCATGCGCCAATCCTGACAAATTAGTCTCGCAAAATTTTCTTTGAGAGGCCATTTTGGAGTGGTTTTGGTAAAACATAGTCTCGCACATTTAGAGATTAAAGTACCCCTACCGAGCCATGTCTATAAACATTTTTGAATCGTAAGACACTATTCGTGTAAGAGATTTCAAAAGACTAAAATTGCTATTCTAGTGCTATGTGTCATATGCATCAATTCATTTTAGACACTTTCTACCAAATAATAAAAAAAAATCCAATGATTTGGACACAATGGGTATCACCTAGGTATTACATGAGTATTGCCTAAAATTACATTGGTATGACCTTAGCATTACATGGATATCACCTTAGACAAATCCCTTGAATTTTGCTAAATTTTTGGACAATTTTCCATAATTTGTGAATTAATTATGTCCAAAACCGTCCAAGGTGTAGAATAGTCTTTTGTGGATTTTTATTTTTATTTATATAATTTTACATTCTACAACCGAAATTTGATTGAAATTTATTGTGGTACCAAAGATTTTCATGGCAAAGTTTTGTGGAAATATCATAATTTTTTTTGTTAGGAGTTCTTTGAAAAAAACTATGTTGTCATGAGAAGAAGAAGAAGACCAGTTCTTATGGGGACTGGAGTGAATGGAGTGTATGTTTGTTCCACCACTAAATCCATGTCCACCGGACATAGTTTTAGTAATATGGAACTACTCTCCCCTCTCAAAGGTAGACACTATGAAACCAATAACCAATAACTAGTATCCAGTAACCAGGAACCAAGGACCAACCAAAGCCATAGGGCTCAATTCCAAGAGATGATATGTAAAGGCTAGATGTGTGTTTTGAGTGATTTTAAAGGATATTATATAATTTTGGGAGATGTTGGTTATTTTCAAGTTTTTGTTTGTGTAGGAGTATGGACATTGCATGTTGAATAGCAATGGCTTTAATTTTTATTAATGTCCTTTTAATTGGATTAATGAGGAATTATGTTGTCCTAAATAAAATTTAATCAATTGTTGGTAGCTTCAAAAATTATGCTTCAACATTGGGGGGACCAATTTTCTCACTTTGATTGTAGTTACCTTCATCTATACAGTCGAAATCACAAAATCCTTACAACATATAAGTTCAAAAGGTTCATCCTGACAATCAAAAATTTGTCTTTTAATGCGATTGAAAGAGTAAAATCACCCCTCAAAAAAAAGAATATATCAATTCTAAAAATAAAACTAAAGTAGGACCATCCAAACCTGATCGACAACCCAATTCCGCTTTTTGCTATACCCATCCTAGATTTTAGGAAGGAAATGTAACGGATCATCACATCTCTTTATTATAAAAGGACTCAAGTGAAGCCCGGTGATGACACGTGGCAAGTATTGGGGGGACTAAACCGAGGACTATGCATGCCCCGTTGGAGACAACAGAGGTCTACTAAGGTAGAGGCACCCAATTCCGATTGGCCACCCAATTGCGATCAGTAGAGTATGCATGGAATGATGCATGAAAATGGTACATGTATGAAATGGTGCATGAAGCGACCCAAAACCAATAACTCAAAATCTGAAAACTCAAGTCATTATTGGCATTGGATCATGAAGTGTGCAATTTTAGGTTGCTCCACCTCAATTGAACTCTCATTGGTGGCCTTGCCTCGAAAGTCAAACAAAGGCCGACCGACATTGGATACTTCCATGAGTTGGTTATTCGTGGCATGTCTTCTCTCTTTCTACTCACTCTCACTTGTTGGCATTGGGCAAAGGAGGGCACCAAATCTCACCTACTTTGTAATTTGATTATGGGCTCCGGTGGTTTATGGGCTTCTAAATTCTGTATCAATTGCAAATCTTTGAGTCTAAATTTGAAAAGATATTTGTTGAGTTTCATTCCTAATTCCACATCCTTCTACATGAATATTTTTGACATACAATGTCATTTAAGTCCCCATTTGTCTTAAGTGATCGGAATTGGGTGCCTCTACTTTAGTCACTTATAAATTCATTGGTCAATGCATAAGTCATGTCCAGACATGCTACATTTCCTCCCTGGAATCTTGTAAGGGTGTCGAAGGAATTGGTATTGGGTTGCCGATCAATTTTGGGTTGTCCTACCTTAACGCGGATTGCTGTAGCATTAGTGAGAGAGAGTGACTAATCAGCGTTAGGGCAGTGACTAAACGAGGGTAGAGAACCGGAAAGGAACTGGGGATCATTGCCACAGAGTCTACTGTAGGCCTACATCCACCCTGCGAAATCAACGCCCGGAGTAGATACTGCGACTTCTCCTCTCCCATACAAAGAGTCACCCAGAACCATGGATGTGCCCTCTTTTGCCAGCCCAGCCGCGACTCCGCCCCCGGCCCCCGCTCCGCCATCGCCACCGCCATCGCCATGGTTAGCCTCCTTCTCCCGCTTCTTGCTTTTCGCCGCCCTCCCCTCTTCTCCCCCGTTCCTACGCACTCTTACACCCCTCGTTTCGTCCTTTCACGGCCCTTCCATGTCTCGCCTCCTCCGCAACGACCTCTGTTTGTGCTCGCAGCACCTCTTAGCATGTCTCCTTTAGCTCAGCTTCTAGAAATTTTGCTCTTGGAGTGTTTTCGTGGAATTAGGGTTTCTGCAGGTTGTAGGGTTTTAGGGTGTAGTGATGGTCAGGGACGTGACCAAGTTTCTGCATGTAGTACCTTTCATTTAGTACACATGGTTCGGAAAATGGGAAAATAGGGTTTCGTCTCGTTTTAGGAAAATAGTGCTTTTGTGCAAGTTGTGGGTGTGGCTACGTCTGTGCCCCGTTTGTGGTACCTTTCAACGTCACTCGCTTCGTCTTCTTGAGCTCAGTGTTATAAAATGTCGCTCTTGCAGTATTTTCTGATATTGAAAAATTAGGGTTTGGGTAGGGTTTAAGAGATGCAGTGATTTTTGTGCAAGTGACGAGGTTTGGCTTATGGTGTGAGGGATTTGGTTTTGCAGGCGTCCGAGAAGAAGCAGCAGAACTGCATGCGGGACATCAAGGTCCAGAAGCTGGTTCTGAACATTTCAGTGGGAGAGAGCGGAGATCGCCTTACCCGCGCGTCCAAGGTGTTGGAGCAGCTCAGTGGCCAGACCCCTGTCTTTTCCAAGGGTGAGTAGCGCTCGGTCGTCACGCTTGATGTTGTTTCAAGTAAAAGTTTCTTACAAATTAAATGAATATCGTGAAAACAAATGATATCATTAAATAAGAAGATATCATTTATCGATGACTGGTTTTGAGGGAGGGGGGCCATTGTCTCATGAGTTGGAATGTGTGGTTTTTTGCAGCAAGGTACACTGTGCGGTCCTTCGGAATTAGGCGTAATGAAAAGATCGCCTGCTACGTGACTATCCGTGGCGAGAAGGCCATGCAGCTCTTGGAGAGTGGATTGAAGGTCAAGGAGTACGAGCTGCTGCGCCGCAACTTTAGCGAGTCTGGATGCTTCGGTTTTGGTATCCAAGAGCACATTGATCTCGGAATCAAGTGAGTCGAATTTTTTCTGTTCTACTCATTTACATTTTCCGGAGTTAAAGGCACTTTTTTTTTTTTTGCTGAGTAATGGCACTTTGATGTGTGGAGCTTCATGTTTGGACAATAATTCTTCGTGTAGCGTTCAAGGCTTTAGGGGGGGTTGTTCAGTCGTGGCGGGCACAGTTAGAATAAGACCAGTGCTTGGCATGTTTGTTTCGCTCTGGGCTGTTTATTAATGTCAATTATTCTCTGTTGGTGACAGGTACGACCCTTCCACAGGTATCTATGGTATGGACTTCTACGTAGTGCTGGAGCGCCCGGGTTACAGAGTTGGAAGGAGACGCAGAGCTAAGTCTCGCGTTGGAATCCAGCACCGCGTGACCAAGGAGGATGCCATGAAGTGGTTCCAGGTCAAGTACGAGGGAGTGATCTTGAACAAATCCCAGAACATCACAGGTTAGGCCTGTTGCAGATCGAGGCAGAAATTTTAATGAGTATTTTGCCTATTACTATTAATTAAGTTTACAAGCCTCTCATGGCATGGGAATTTCTTGCAACGAGCCTTCTTTCGTGTGGCCTTCTTTCATCCTATGAGTAATCATGTCTATATCTTTCTCTGTGAGTTTGTTCGTCAAAATCCAAGGTTTGATTGTTTGAGTCAAACCGGCTCCCACTTTGTTGAGAGGTTCGTGGTTTGTGGGTCACCTCGTTTGCATGGTTCTAAACGTTGAGGTGCATTGGTTCTGGGTTGAAATCACCTGCAGTTACATGTGAGCCTTGCACGCGGCTCTTCTCAAAATGTATCTGCTAGCATGCTCCCATGTCGTTAATTTCAACTGAAATGTGCATTGGCAGTAACTTTATGTCTGTTAACTACTCCAGTTGCAAGGATGCACTGTTAGGAATCGTACATTGAACCATCTATGCTACAAAAATTGCAGTTGATAGACATAATTCGACGTTGGATTGTCATCACAGCTGAAAATACCAGGTCCTTCATCACTCAGACAAATTCATCACCTAGCCTACTCGAGCTTTCACAAGAAATAATAAAAGCTGTGGGACATGATACTGGCAGCAGCATGGAACAGGAACTGAGTGAGGGACCCTAATCAAATACAAGTCAGTAGTCTCATACTTCATGACAAGCCAAATCGCTGGACTGTTTGGTTCCAAATCTACTTCGCTTCTGTAGGCTTATTAGGAAGACTATTGGTTATAAGTAACGTACTTGTGGAGGTTTCGCAAACAATACAATTGCAGAAGGACGAAAAGTTTTCAAAAACCACTTCATCAAGTTGCAGAAGATCGACATTCAATCTCCACTATTGACAGTTCCCAATGCTCTTGCGCAAGACACCATTGGTTTCAGCAAATCTCCAATTAAAAGAGTATGGTACAAGATTGAGGAATCCTATCACAACTGCAGCGACAGACTTGATTGAGGGGTCCCCTGCAACGAGTTAAGTTGACTAGAAGTCTGTGGGGTAGAAGGCGAATCCACAGGTTGCAAATTCAAGTCCGGAGGAGGTTTTGAGCTAGTATGAGTCTGCTGCTGGGCTGGTGCTGCTGCAGACGTTGAAGACCGCCCATAGTTGTTGCCAACGCCGCCCACCTGCAGCTGCAAAGGTTGTGATGTAGCCAACTTCAATGATGGCCTCACAGCCTCACCAAATGGAGGCTGAACCAAGGAATCCGGGGGCACACCATAATTAGTGTACATCGGTGGTTGTTGCTGCGTGTACTGGGCACTCGGCCTTGCAGCTAATTGAGAGTTGGACTGCATCTTTGCCCTGGCAAGAGCATCCGCCTGCAGCAGCTCCAGATTGTGCGCCTGAGCCTTGCTTGCCTCGTGGGCACAGGTGCTCATGCTTGCCGACGTGGGCACAGTCCGGACTGCAGTGCTATATACAAAAGTCGGGGCAGCTTGCGAGGTCGAACCAGTCCATCTCGACAGTGCACCGTTCGCTGAATCCGACGTGGTTTGCATGATCATGCCTGAAGTGAGCATGGCACCTTGACTCGCCGGAGCCTGCGAACTCCACAATCCGTCATTGCTACTCGGACCCCCGCTGTGCTCCAGTAACACGTTTTGATCTGTGGCCAGTTCCTGCAGCAGCAAGCACATTTTCAGAACACGCAAATTGAAGAGGCATAGTGATTCAAAACCTAAATCCCTCAACATTGGTAATAATGAGATACGATGCTTTCAACTCACAGTAGAAACTTTATCAGCAGTTTCAGCAAACTTAAAAGTTGTGCAGCCAAAGTAATTCTGTTTCGCACACACAAGATCACATCTTCTCCTTAGATCACCACGGATATTATACCACTTCTGAATACCAGAGAAGATGAAATAATGATGGAACAAAGGTGGTATCGACCTTTCCTGGTAACAACCCTTGACTTGCCGCTCCTGAGGCAAGCATGGCACTAGTGACCGTGGTCAGAAAAGAATCCATGGCAGTCTGGGCAGCAGCGGGGTTAATCATCAACGGGCGAGGCATTTGAGGGCCAGGCACAAAAGAAGCGACCGTGGTGACTGAAGGAAGAGAAGTGGATGAAACTCCAGGAAGATTGGGTAGAGGGGCGGCCAAATTTGGATTGATCCGTGGTGCATTCATGGCCCTCATATCAGGAAACTTCCTGAAAATGGTGCCTGGAGGAGCTTCGTTTTCACCTATCCACCCTTGTCCAAAAGGCACAGAAAGAGGAACCACTCTCTGCAATCTTTGGGCTGCAAACTTCCATCCCTCCGATCCCAATTTGACCGAAAATCGAGACAAGCTCCTCGCATAGGCCATTTCTGACTGATACCCAGTCTGCAATTCACAGATCATTGGCACCATCAATAACTTCCAAGGTAACGTCAACCGCCTTCTACTTACAGACTACTTCCGTTCAGAGGGAAAATCAACATGGCGTCGAAAAGGGGGAAAAGAATCTTACAGGCACAAGGTGATGCAATTCGCCACCCACTCCAGCAAGCGGAGGTCCCCGTCCATGCGCAGGAAGGTTGCGTGGCTTGTAGGTGCTTCTGTGGTACTCGTCGTTTGACAAAGGCCTTCGCCCATCCTTGAGAGTAGCAGGCCTAAGCTGGCCCCCTAAATCGCACAAAACGTAAACAATCGGGTCCGAATGATTACAAAAGATTATTCTAAAAGTCCTTACACTTGAAATATTTGCAGTAAAAATGACAAAGATATTAAGTTCTGAAAATTCTACCAAGATCATCTTGCGCATCTCCATCAGCATCCAGCCCAGCCGGTGCATGTGACTGAGCCCCAAACCCTGGCTCCTCTCCAGCAACGCTTCCAGACCTATCTGATGGTGCTCCCCTTTTGGAAGCGAGGATGTCATATTTGTTAGATTGAGGTATATCATCTCCCTCCGCTGCTAGACTCGCCCCAGAAGCAAAGTCAGAGCTGGCAGGTTCCAACAAGGTCTTCACAGCAGCCGTGTTTTTCCAGCCCTTCTTCGTTGGAAATGGCTGCTTTTTAGGCAATGCAGGCTTGGCAGCTCCCGCTTCTGGAGCTCCAAGTTGAGCAGCCACCACATCCAATGCCTTCCGAGCAGCATCCTGTATTGAGCGTGCCTGAACACATACATACAGATGATACCCTCTTCGTCAGTGCTCATCTGACCGATAGAAACACCCTACTCATGATAGCAAGAACGACGAAGAAAATCCTGGCATTACGAAGATATTACAGTCCATCTCTGGACATCGAATGCTCCATCTAGTTATGGACAACACACCTGCTTGTAGTATATTGTATCTGGGCCATTATATCGCATGGCATTGTTGCATATAAGCATGATATCCTTCTGCACGAAGTGAAGGACAAAACACGAGTTACTAACAAGTTAAACACAGCAGACAAAGAAATGAACCAGATGGAAGAATATAAGCAAATAATAGGTAGACAAAAACAAAAAGAAGGTCGAGCCCGAGAAAAGACATCTCTCATTAAAAACAGGTCCAACGTACCTCAAATAAACTCAACGTGTAATACAATCCCTTTGAAATCTTCTTGTACATAGTGCCAAAGTCCATTGGCTCTTTTATGACATCGTAGTAATCTGGAACCTGGAATATACTTATATGTGAGCACAAGATGAAAGCATCACAAACTGCAAGAAGCTACAGCGATATTGTGGTTGCACATTCATCTTGTAGCCATAGAACTGCACAGAATTTTAAATTTCATATTGTAATCTACGGCTTCCTGCTGAGAGGTACGCAGCATCTCATTCCAGACATGTCATGTTTATTTCCACTATTAGGTTCAACTTCATCATAATGATGGACCTACCAGAGTTACATCCACTGGCTCCGAAAATACTCCATATGTATCCTTTCTGCAAAAACGGTACAAAGAAAATTAAAACTACAACTTACTACGTAGTTGTCCTAATATACAAGTGCTCCAAGCATGATGTCAGAAAACGAAGTGAACAAACAACGAAATGACTTTTCAACTAAATAAATAAACAAATGCATGAATTAGATGGTTTGTGCACTCACTTTTTCAGCTTGTCTAACACACCTTCAAGAACCTTCTTTGCAGGCCCTGGTGTACCACCTTGTCCTTTTCCTACAGACACACAAAACCTATCAGTGACTGCTGGGCCAACTTTGCGCATAAACATTCAAGTGTATGACCAACCCAAGGGTTACTGAAGTCCGAAGGAGGATGCTCTCATAGACATACCTGGACTTGATACAGGCACTCCAGTTTCACCATTTAATGGCTTCTCCTTTTTCTGAAAGACATTCTAAAGGGTCAGAAGCACGATGATAAAATGCCATTTCTTTCCTGAGATGGAGATTCATCGACATCTATACGAACTGAACACTCATGCACCCTGATCACGAGACTCCTGCACCCAATTGCTCTCACTCACATAAGATGAAACTGATGTATATTATGAATAACTATTATATATTCTACAAGAAAGGTAGCTATTGCTTGTGCTACCAGAAAATATAGAAAACAGCAAAAAAGACAGAAAAACAAAAAGTCCCAAAAGATATTTAGATTGTTTTTATTGAATCACGAGTTGGCACTGCCAAAATAGTAATTTAACTATGGTTTAGAATTGCCGCATATTGAGATGTTCTTTAGTAAGGAGGAGAAGTACCTCCTAAAAAAAGTGTCAATTTATAGAAACAACCAACTCAACAAGACTGGTGATTGATTTAGTTTCTTTTTTTTGCATGCATGGCAAGAAGCTAAGGCGTTACCTTGGTGAATTTCTTAGCAAGAGGGGGTAAGGGAGCCTTGAAGGCCGGGGGCGCTGCAACAGTGGTGATCGCGGCTCCGGACACCCCTCCCTGGGCATCTTTTGCATCGCCTTCAACTAAAGTCTTGAACTTGCGCTTCTTAGGAGGGGTAGCAACACGATTAATATTTGCAGCGGGGCTGGCAAGCTGAGCAGTTTGCTTGGACTGCGTCCCACTTCCTGCCACTGGAGAAACATGCACTTTATGCGATGAGGTTACACCCGGCGATGCTGAAGCACCAGAAATCCCAGCCTTGCTATTGTTGCTTGATTTGCTTGGCAGTTTGAGTATTACCCTAAGTTTCTTGTCTTTGTCCGCCATATCCTACTTCCCTCGTTTGTCCCACCAATACTAACGATGCTGACATGCGATTCACATATCAATGATTCTTCAGCTCCAGCAATTTCCTTGTCATGATTCAAGTCCTAGCCTACACTTAAAACTCCGCAGAGCAACCCCATCGCATGATCAAGCTATCCGATCTTGATCGAGCTTATTCTACACACACCCACTTCCGACAATGACAATGGATTCTGAATCTGATGTCCTTCATCAGCCAAATCTGGACCTAACCAGAAGCAGCCTGCAAAATCCATCCACACAAATGAAACTCGACTCTGTGAGCTACTACTGTAGGAATCAACGCTATACGAAATACAAAACGAGACACAAGAAACTCAGAACAAAGACCTCCAAATTCGCCGCCCGGAATTTTGACGAAGCTCCACGAGACTAGGAAATCATCCATCGAAACTCTAGTCGCTGAAAGAACTACGACCATTCTGAGAGACTTAATTCGGAATTTGCGTTCTCATTAATCACGCCCGCGTGAAATTTCAATCAGAGGACTTTCAATCACAACAATATCTCATATCCTTTCCATTCTCCTGTATTCAGTGCCAATCTGTTCTATGATCGGATGTAATAAACTCACGTGACGGGTCTGCCATTATGAAATTTAGGTGCATTCTCTAAAATTTAGCTGGAAGAAATCCCTTGTATTAAATAGACATGCTCCTGGTTCAATCCCAGAAAATGAGAAGCAATTGGTCGCGGTCTCAGCTTCCACCGATTGGTGTTAATGTTTGCGCAAACAAGGCGCATAACCAATGCACTCATGGAATCGATTGCCAGGTCAATAAACGAGACTGAGATTTGACACTTGGCCCCTCTCCTCAGACTTTCAGAGTCTCAAAAAATCCACCATTTCTCTACAAACTGCGTATTCTCTCAAACGGCTGCCCCTTCTCAAGATGACCTAAATCCCCAAGACCTTCCTCTCGACCTCGTACTCTCGAACTCACGGCCCCACGACCGTGCTCAAGGTGCCAACGCTTCCACCTCACAACCAAACGAAGCAACAAAACCCTATCCATGGAAACCCCCCAACTCCAAAGCTCCTCAATCCCAACCCACCAAACCCTAGCACAAACAAAACTCCCTCGTCAATCCCAACCCACCCAAACCCACAACCCAAAAACCGCTCCACGCCCCTTCCAATCCTCCACACCAACAACTCCCACAAAATCTGACACCAAAACAACTCGAAAACTCGCAAAACCCACCCCCCACG
Organism: Bryoerythrophyllum caledonicum; assembly: GCA_963971425.1. Classification (NCBI taxonomy): domain Eukaryota; kingdom Viridiplantae; phylum Streptophyta; class Bryopsida; order Pottiales; family Pottiaceae; genus Bryoerythrophyllum; species Bryoerythrophyllum caledonicum. The sequence goes on along the minus strand of OZ020520.1, from coordinate 26,805,588 downwards.
AGAGCCACTCCCTCACTTCTAACCTCGCACACCCTCGACCTGCGCCCCAAATAGCTGACAGAAAAACCCAACACGCCCGGAGGTGCAAACCCTAATTCGCTCTAACCCTCCGCGTCGGCGTGCAAGCTTGTGTTAAATACAGAACGCGGGCTGGGGACACGAAACACGGGAGCGCACCTACCCAGACCACGAAATGACTTGTTCTTTCTGTCATCTCATCCAGCAACTGGCGTGGCCCACGGCTGGCCGCCTTGATTGCACGAAAACGGACACCATCGCATCGAGGGGTTGTTGTTCTCTAGTACACTCTACTACTACTACTACTCTCCTATGGCATCTATCTGACCACTCCAGACATGATCAGGAGCCCCATGATGCGGCGAGCAGCGGCTCTTTACCTCCTTGAAAGCGCTTGAAAGCCGCGGCTGCGAGTTTGACTGCTTGGACTGTTCCGCCTCGCATCAACCTCCCTTCCTCCCCCTCCCTCCTCGGTCAGGCTGCTCCTTCCTTCCCATCCCATCCCATCCCATCCCATCCCAGACTCAGCCTCTCTCCTCACACCATCATCCCTGGAGAAGAAAACATTATGAAAAGGAAAAAAGCAATTTAATCAATGACTCTTCCTACTAACCATTGTTAATGTTAGTTATCAGCTTGCAAGGTGAGGTGAAAAAATAATCGACGTCTCCTCCGACCCGCCACTGCCTCTGAATCTACGCCTCAAATCCTGCGCTTGAAGAGTGGCTTCACGCCGCTCCTTTGGTGGCATCGCCTTTTCTTACCGTGTGCTACAAGGTCCCAATCCCGGCACCCTCCGCATCTAGGAAGTTGCCTCGAGAGTGTATGTCTTACGTAGATACCGGTTTGAGGACCTTGCGTGGTTCGGACGGCGAGGCTCTACATCTAGGAAAGCGTGAACATTCAGTAGATGATGGGGTGGATGAAAATCGGTGGAAGGGACTCGGTGTGAACAGAGCTGCGGGTTTAAATGGGAGTACTGTGGCGGCAGAATTTGAAACGACGCGGGGAAGCGCAGCCACGGGATGCCGCGGACGGGCGGCGGCGTCGCGGTTGCTAGAATGCAGGGGACATGAAACGCGATGGCGGCAGCTATAAGGTAAGATACCCGCCATCGCTGCATAGGTGTTGTTCCGGATACCAACCTAGATAGACACCCGTCGGATGCCCGATACCTGGTTAATATCCGGATGTGGTATCTTTTGACCGTGTATCTTCGGTATCTCTAGTTAACCCCTAAAAGCCCAAGGCATTTTCCCTCATGAAACACTCCAAAACTGCCATCATCAACAAGTGGCAACAAAATCTAATATTAAAGTCTAATTTTAGACTTTTAACCATACAACCTTAAAATAGATATGTATATGAACTTACTATACAAATTTTGTTGCAATCCACCGCACGGATGTTAAGATTATAGCGTTTGAAGTGCAAAGAAAAGTATTTTTCCCCCCCTTGCCCGGCAAGGTTAGTTTACTTTGACTAGGCATATCTTCTAGTTTTTACATTGAAATGTGATCAAATCTTTTACCAATATGACTTATATGTTGTTAGCTATTTGTGTGCAAAATTTGAGGTCAGTTCGAGGGGTAATAGATGTAGAAATATATACTTTAGTGAAAGGGGGTACAAAATGATGACAATAACTACATAAGTGATATGAAATTGTTTGTTTCATACAAGTTGTTGCATTTGAGAATCCCAATGGTGGAAACTTTCAATTTATTTGTTCACTAATTTTAGAAAAATAAACGACTAAAATTAGCAAAATCCATAATTTTCATGAATATATGGAATAAATAAAGCATTATGGAAAAGGACAGTGCTTGAAATTGGGTGGCCAATTCGTCCCGCTAATGAGAGCCCTCGCAGTTGGACGGATGGGGAAAAAAAAAATGTCTCAGCGGGCCCGCTTCTGGCGCGGGACGCTTGCAGGCTAGCTGGCGGCTAGATGTTTGCTATTTTTTTTTAATTATTTGAATAACTCTTTTAATAATTTTCAAAAAAAAATCCACTTGGACTTAGTGCATAGAAGTCTAGACTCCTTTCCTCGCCCTTTCTATCCCAAAATTCTACCCCATTTTTCTCCTCAAATTGCATTGGTTGACATGGCTGTCCCTATAGTCCAGACTCGCCATTTTGACCTTCGAAGGCTAATAACTTTTGAACCAAAAGTCCAAAATCATATTTGAAAAATTCCCCACATAGATTTCATCAAGGACAATGGAGTGTAAAATTTTCATAAGAATCAGAGTATTTTTTCCACTCAAAGGTACATGCCCAAAATCCAAAACGTACGCTCCACGTACACTTGGGCTCTTAGAAGTTAAGGTATCTCTAGGACATGGTATCTTTGAGAGATAGTCTTGCATGGGGACATGGTCTTGGGGACTACCCTTGCCCTATTGGGGTTGACAGGTATTTACACTTGTATGACATAACTTACTAGTCAGACCTTGGTCCACTGAAAATAATAAGTGAAAACAGAGGTTGATATCTTTTCTACTCCTCCATCTAACATAGAAACACTCAAAGTAAATTGGCTATAGTTTTCAATTGGCTACTAAAAAATCATCATAAATGTATCTACAATAGTCTCCTCCAATTGTAACAAGGGAGAGGTATATTATACAACTTTGGAAAATGACTTTGAAAGTTTGTAGAAAGAAGTCTATTTGTTGGAAAAATAATGGAATAAGTGTCAGTTGATCTCTTCTACTAATGCTAAATTATAGTAATTTGAAATATGATAAACATGATTCCAACCTCTTGGAAAAAGCCTAGTCCAACCTACTCATCTATTGGTACTTGAATCTAGTTACCTTTTGTGCAAGATTGATTCTTATGGATAATTTAGAATGTAGTGGAGAAGTTCGCTAGTCTTAAATTTTAGGGAAATAGAACAACATGATTGGCCAAAAATGAGACTTTTATAACTAAGAATTTTAGTGTTGGATAGAGATCAAATGATGGAGAATTTTAATGATGGATTGCCATTAGCATGGTAGCACTAAATTAGCCAATGACAATTCTTGAACAAACATTTAATATCCTCATTGACCCAATTAGGAATATATTCAAATACATCAACACCATAGCTATCCAACATGCAATGTCCATACTTCTACACAAACAAAAACTTAAAAACAACCAACCCATTTCAGAATTATAAGATATCCCTGGCTACTAACACCACATTAAACCTACTAGAACTCATTATCTAGTATTGTTGGTTAATACATGCAGTTGGTCCTTTATGTCTTGGGTTCTTTGTTATTTGTTACATAGTGTCTACCCTCAAAAGGGGAAAGTAATTCTAAACTACTAACCTATGTCTAGTGAATATAAAGAGTTTAGTGGTGGAATGAAGAGACACTTTATTCATTCCGGTTTCCTTCAGAGACGGGAGATCATCTTCTTCTTCTCCTTCCATTTTCAAGTACAATGATTTGACGTATCAATTTGGTTTATGAATTGAATGCTTGTTTTATGAATGACTACTTAAATATCTGTGATTATATTATTATATATTAATGAATGCAAGTACACGAGGTTACTGTACGTACTTGTATAGGAGGTGACATTCAAATCGGCATTTTTGCAATTTTGCAGACAGTGTCCACTTTGCTGCCTACGTTGACGGATGGAAAAATGTTATTTTATCATGAAATTTTTGGCATAGAATCGACTCTATGTTGAAAACATGAGTGCCAAATTTCAAGGACAAGAGATGAATACAAAAAAGATATTCAAAATCTACCAACATGGAGTAGCTGTGAGAAAAGTTTCATAGCTGCCAACTTTCTTACCTTCCCAAGGATTGAATTTTTTTATTTGCCCATGGGATTTTTTGTATGAGACCATTTACTTGTTGATTACATGTGTGGAAAATTTCAAGTCCAAAAGATACACATTAAAAAAATTATTCCAAATCTACCAACATGTGTAATTGTGAGAAACAAACAGGGAAACCATTTCACTACTTCCAACTTCAACACCCTCCTTAGGGCTGAAAAAATTGTTACTTCACCATGAAAGGTTTGGCACGAGATCACTTCTATGTTGATAACATTGTGTGAAGAGTTTCAAGGCCAAAAGATGCATGCCAAAAACAACATTCAAAATTTACCAACGTGTATGTTTTCCATTTGCGTCAATCACTGCTTGTAACCTAGAGGGCATAGAATGACATAGTTGAAGGAGCTTTGTACCACTGACTGACTTCCACTCTCTTTTAAGGTCCACCTTCAAAGCATCTAAGTTTCTAGGGCATGCTTTGCAATGTTGCACAACATCTTTTAGAATCTTCCACAAGTTCTCGATTGGATTGAGATTGGGAGAGCTTGTAAGCCAGTTGAGTTTTTCAAGAAGGCATGTTTGTCTCCACTTTTCACATATTTTGCTACAATGGACGAGTGCGCCATCTTCCATAAGCACTCCTTCTAGAGCTTTACCCATGAAATGAACCAATTTGCCATTGTAGATCACTTCTACAAAATCCGTAGCAGAACGTTGATTTTTAAGCAAGAAGACAAGTTCTGACTTTTTCCCTTTTCAAATGTACCCCAAATCTTCAAAGATATCCTTCCAATTTTGAAAGTAGGAACTATATAACTTGATGAATAGCGCTCTTATGCAGTTCCCTAAACATGAACTTGTCTAGAATTTTTTCCAGTTTCAATAGTAGGTTCATATGTCCAAACAATACGCTTTACTCTTTAGCACGGTACTTCCAAGCAAAAGTCAATCATTAAGACATGTGACAATATGTCAAGAGAGATATAGATGTACTCTAAGAAAAACTCCGACAGTGGTTGCAATGTAAACTCATGTTTTTCTTTCCTCGCTCATACCTATTATACGAGCACAAATTTTATCTGAAATTGCTATCATGCACATTTTTTACTATGCTAATAAGATACTAAGTTTTCATTAATGAGCACTCATGCATCATTCAACCCATGTGCTTTATCCCACATGCATAACTTAGCCCATGTGAATGTATCAGTCCATATGTATAAATCAATTCAAGAGAATAACTTAATTTATGTGCATAACTCCACTCATGCATAATATGACTCACTTTATGTAACTCAACTAATATGCAACATCCATGCATCACACACGACACTCTCTCTATTCTCATTATCATCCCAACATTCACTTTATCACAAATCACACACAATATTCCTTTTATATAACAATACTCAATTGATATTTATAGGAGAAAACTTTGTCACACGTGTATGATGCACAATTTATCACCAAGTAGATTCTTCCCAATGAAACAACTCCATTTCAATCATGAAACTTGTGGAAGATTCTAAAAGATGTTGTGCAACATTGCAAAGCATGCCCTAGAAACTTAGATGCTTTGAAGGTGGACCTTAAAAGAGAGTGGAAGTCAGTCAGTGGTACAAAGCTCCTTCAACTATGTCATTCTATGCCCTCTAGGTTACAAGCAGTGATTGACGCAAATGGAAAACATACACGTTGGTAAATTTTGAATGTTGTTTTTGGCATGCATCTTTTGGCCTTGAAACTCTTCACACAATGTTATCAACATAGAAGTGATCTCGTGCCAAACCTTTCATGGTGAAGTAACAATTTTTTCAGCCCTAAGGAGGGTGTTGAAGTTGGAAGTAGTGAAATGGTTTCCCTGTTTGTTTCTCACAATTACACATGTTGGTAGATTTGGAATAATTTTTTTAATGTGTATCTTTTGGACTTGAAATTTTCCACACATGTAATCAACAAGTAAATGGTCTCATACAAAAAATCCCATGGGCAAATAAAAAAATTCAATCCTTGGGAAGGTGTGAAAGTTGGCAGCTATGAAACTTTTCTCACAGCTACTCCATGTTGGTAGATTTTGAATATCTTTTTTGTATTCATCTCCTGTCCTTGAAATTTTTGGGTATGTGTTTTTTTATTACAGATGTTATTTTTTATATGTGTTATAGTTTTTCTCGCTCTCGACTAGAAACATTTAAAGAGGGCTGACTATACTAATAACCTTTATTAGAAAATGGTGGTTGGGTCCGTGTATGTAGGTCTCTTTTCATAGTGTTCATTGGTGTTGTTCAGAACTTTTTGGTTCTTAGTGGAAAATAAAGGTGTCGTCATGTTGACACGCACCAGTATTTAGAAACCGTACTCCTTGTGTTCAAGTTAGTATCTATCTATTGGCTCATGTGATATCGTACCCAAAGGTCGGATTTGGCATTTATTTAGATCTTTTTAAAAATAGAAGTTTGGCAAATTTCTAGGAAAGAATATCCTTCAAAATCCATTTTTTTGTAGTATTAGAAAATTGATCTTTTTGAAGAAGACTTTCCAAAAAATTTGGCAGCTAATTTTTGAAATATTTTTAGCCAAATCCGACCCTTGGATTCCATAGATCCTGGGAGACAACTATTTGCACCTATAATTGGATGCTCATCATATGGACATGATTTTTGAATACTGCAATACAACTTTGTTGGTAATACTCCACAGTCGCAACTAGCACATTCTACTTCTTGCGCATTTTATTTAGTTGAATTAGCGCGTCGCCATGAGATCCTCGTCTAGATTTAGGGTTTAGAAATTGAGGCTTTCAGATGTTAGCGACTGATGCTGCAGATTCTTGGTCATGACAACAGAAATTTGAACACGGCTAGGGTTTCAGAAACACTACAACTCCGGAAACTTACTAAGTATTATGCTATTTCTTGCAGGTATTGGGAAGGGAATCCAGCAAAGATATCAGTCAGTTGCAAGACAATCAGGTTTCTCTAACGAGCGTTGGAGAAAGACCACTAAATCAATTGAAGGTGGTTGCTCCAAATCATGTGAATCTTCTCAAGCAAGTTCAATTTCTGATCATTTCGGTTCGTTGATTTTCAAAGACATAGTATTGATCATCACAAACCACTAAATGTTCTAGTATTTCCAATTGCCATGCCTTGATGTTGAATGCTTTAGATCAACCAGATGTTGGTCAAAGTGTGAGTGTTATAACGACCTTTGTTGAGTTATGAGATTGCAATTAATGGCCATGCCCCACCGAGAGTATATAAGGAACCTTCGGAAATTCTACGAAAGTGATTGTTGATGCTCACATGTGGTTTAGGGTTTCAATAAAAAAAACTATACATCTTGTTGCAATGTGCGTACTAACAAGTGGCCTTTCTATGTTCGAGTCATTGAAGGTCGAGATGTTGCTAACCAACATGCGGTGGGACGTGAGGGATTTGAAGCATACCAAGTTCAGGAGCGAGTTCGATCCTAGGTAAGTTTCCATCTGTTCGTCGTGATGTTTGATTGCATGATCTGAAGTGGCCTGGGTGACCACCTGCAAGTTCAAATTATATTGACACCCTTGTAACCGCACTCGGATCCGAGGCTCACCTCGAGGGGCGAGTTGTACTATATTTCCTTTCGGAATCCTTGTTTGCTCACATCATCATGAAAACAAGCATGCAAGTTTGATGCATAACTACGTCGTTTGAGCGTATCCATGAGCTGAAGTGAGGGTTCGATGCACATTGGACGTTGAAAATTTGATAACATTTGACACCCCTGTGAGAAGCCCTTGGATCCGAGGGTCACCTCAACGGACGAGTTGTACTTTTTTTCCTTTCAGAATCCTTACATGCTCATGTTGTCATGTTTCCTAGCATGCAAGTTTGATGCATAATAACGTCGTGATGAGCGTATACATGCACTGAAGTTAGAGTTGGATGCACTCTGAAGGTTGAAAATTTCAAAACATTTGACATCATGTAAGACAGTGAGAGGCCCTCAGATCCGAGGTTCAACTCGAGGGGCGAGTTGTACATTTTTTCCTTTCATAATCCTTGCTTGCTCACGTTGTCATGTTTAAAAGCATGAAAAATTGATGCATAATTATGTCGTGTTGAGCGTATGCATGCGCTGAAGTAAGGAATGCACTCTAAAGGTTGAAAATTTCAATACATTTGATACCCCTTTGAGAGGCCCTCGGATCCTTGGTCCACCTCGAGGAGAGAGTTGTACATTTTTTCCTTTTAGAATCATTGCTTGCTTATGTCGTCATGTTTGCTAGTATGCAAGTTTGTTGCATAACTACATCATCGTCAGCGTATGCATGAGCTCATGTTAGGATTGAATGCATTGTGAAGGTTGAAAATTTGAAAACATTTGACACCCCTATGAAAGGCCCTCGGATTTAAGACCCACCTCAAAAGGCGAGTTGTACATTTTTCCCTTTCAGAATCTTTGCTTGATCATATCGTCATGTTTGCTAGCATGCAAGTTTGTTGCATAATTACATTGTATTGAGCGTATGCATGCGCTCAAGTTTGGGTTGAATGCACTCTGAAGGTTGAAACTATGAAAATATTTGACACCTGTGTGAGGCCCTCGGATCCAAGGCTCATCTCGAAGGGCGAGTTGTAAATTTTTTCTTTCAAAATCCTTGCTTGCTCATGTCATCATGTTTGCTAGCATGCATGTTTGTTGTATAATTGCGTCGACTTGAGCGTATGCATGTGCTCAAGTTTGGGTTGAATTCTCTCTGAAGGTTGAAACTATGAAAACATTTGACACCCGTGTGAGAGGCCCTCGGATCTGAGGCTCACCTCGAGGGGCAAGTTGTAAATTTTTTCCTTTCAGAATCCTTGCTTGCTCACGTCATCTTGTTTGCAAGCATGTAAGTTTGATGCATAAATAGGTCGTGTTGAGCGTATTCATGCGCTGAAGTTAGCAATGAATGCACTCTGAAGGTTGAAAATTTGAAAACATTTGATAGCCCTGTAAGAGGCCCTCGGATCCGAGGCTCATCTTGAGGGGAGAGTTGTACATTTTTTCCTTTTAGAATCCTTGCTTGCTCACCTCGTTATGTTTGCAAGCATGCAAGTTTGATGCATGATTACGTCGTGTTGAGGGTATGCATGCGCTGAAGTTAGGAATGAATGCACTTTGAAGGTTGAAATTTTGAAAATATTTGACACTTGAATTAATTTTCTTCCATTTTCTAAATTTATTTCCATGTCATACTATATATGTTTTCACCCCATTCCTTATTTCTTCCCATTTTTCCACTTTTTTTGTCCCCAAAAATTTAACAAAGTCCATTCTCACTTGAGCAGAATCTTTGAATGACCATAACTTACTTCAATTCTGTCCAAATCAAACACATGAGTTACTTTCTGTCATCTACATAAAATGTAGATATTAATAAATACCTCTTATGCCCAATTTGGAGATGTTATGAGTGAGATAGGGCCTCGAGAAGTTTCTTGGGAAGATACTTAGCAGTTTAGCAGCACGCTTTCCACACACTAAATGTGTACATGTAAAAAAAATGTCCTTTGAATCTTTCCTGGAATTCGCATATAGTGCACTACCGTAGGTGAACCTCTAGTTTGGCGTTTATTAATTAGAAAATCCTTGCCAAATTAAGTGGGAAAATATTTAATGAAATTGATGAAACTAGAGAAACTATATATTTACGGTTTTTGTCAAATTGGAAGACATCAAAGGGGAGTGGGGCTTGGAAAAGCCTCCCTTCAAGGATGTGCATGCATGGAGGCTTTGATTTAGAACCCCAAGGTCTTGGGTTTAAACCCCACTGTCGTCAAATGTGCTATATATAGTAATTTGTGATTTCTTGCCGAAAATACAATTATTTTTATTTTGGATGCCGAATGGCCTTTAGTCACTTTAATTAATTATTCGGCATGGAGGTGCCGAACTAGAGGTTCACCTACGGTATTTCAGATTTAGTGTATTGTTGAGTCACTACACTAATTGCAATTTTTACATTTAGTGTATGTGTTCGTATTTAGTGTGCAATACCCTAAATGCAATGTTTAGTGTAGTATGTCTGTGTAACTTGCTCAAAGGTAACAAGCAGTCAAGAAACCTAGTTTCTTACAAGTCGTTGACCTGAATCCTTGAAAAGTCAATCACAAATGTAAGTGTCATCTTACTGTTGGCCGTCATAATGAACTCGATAAGGATTCCAGCAGGACCAAATACTTTTCTTCATTGCGAAAAACATACGATCTTATACACATGCTACAAGATTCAAAAACGAAGAATAAGGTGGCGATTATAACTTAAGCTTACAGGTCTTGTGGAAGAGTCGCTTCTTCAATACTTGAATATTATAGCAGCCCCCACCACTTTCAATACTTGAGCAACGCCAGATCAGTGTACTCGTGTGTCACAGCAAAGGTCAACACAAACACCGGCTAGCACTGCATGTACGGCCTTTCATATCCCCTAAAAGCCCAAGGCATTTTCCCTCATGAAACACTCCAAAACTGCCATCATCAACAAGTGGCAACGAAATCTAATATTAAAGTCTAATTTTAGACTTTAACAGTACAATCTTAAAATAGATATGTATATGAACTTACTATACAAATTTTGTTGCAATCCACCACACGGATGTGAAGATTATAGCGTTTGAAGTGCAAAGAAAAGTATTTTTCCCCCCCTTGCCCGGCAAGGTCAGCCTACTTTGACTAGGCATATCTTCTAGTTTTTACATTGAAATGTGATCAAATCTTTTACCAATATGACTTATATGTTGTTAGCTATTTGTGTGCAAAATTTGAGGTCAATTCGAGGGGTGATAGATGTAGAGATATACACTTTAGTGAAAGGGGTACAAAATGATGACAATTACTACAAAAGTGATATGAAATTGTTTGTTTCATACAAGTTGTTGCATTTGAGAATCCCAATGGTGGAAAATTTCAATTTATTTGTTCACTAATTTTAGAAAAATAAACGACTAAAATTAGCAAAATCCATAATTTTCATGAATATATGGAATAAATAAAGCATTATGGAAAAGGACAGTGCTTGAAATTGGGTGGCCAATTTGTCCCGTTGTTGACAACCCTCGCAGCTGGACGGAAAAGGAAAAAAAAAAGTTTTTTGTTTTGGTGGCGGGCCCGCCTTTGGCATTGGGAGGCCAGATGACGGTTGGTTGTTTGCTATTTTTTTAAAAATTATTTTAACAACTCTTTTAATAATTTTCAAAGCTTTTTCTACTTGGACTTCGTGCATAGAGTCTGGACTCCTTTCCTCGCACTTTCTGTCCCAAAATTCTGCCCCATTTTTCTCCTCAAATTGCATTGGTTGACATGGCTGCCCCTATAGTCCAGACTCCCCATTTTGACCTTCGAAGGCTAATAACTTTTGAACCAAAAGTCCAAAATCATATTTGAAAAATTCCCCACATAGATTTCATCAAGGACAATGTAGTGTAAAATTTTCATAAGAATCAGAGTATTTTTTCCACTCAAAGGTACATGCCCAAACTCCAAAACGTACGTCCCAAGTACACTTGGGCTTTTAGGGGAGAAGCAAGGAATGTCCTCGTCCTTGCATTCACGTTTGCAACTACCAAAATAGCCGAAACACAAATGCTCTCCAACTCGTACACCCACTGAAAATGCGAACAACATCTGAAATCCGCATATGAAATGAGACCGGGCTGATAAGAAGGAACGTTGTCTAGGGTTTCAGCCCCAATGAAGTTTCTTGAGTATCAAGACAAGATAAAGAAATGGAGGTTGTGAAGGAGACATTGCACTTCGGTGTCAACGATGTGAGGTACAAGTATGTTCTCCAACCAAGTCCCTTGCATACCCTAATTTTGAGCCAATCAAGCAGGGTCAGCCCTAATTTCAAGTTAACCCTTACACGACGGAGACTATGACCGTGGCATCAATCTAAATTTTCAATCAACTATATGCTCTAGTTTCTCATCAAATATAAGTGGATTTTTTAAATTTTTTTTTCAGAGATGAGATCATATGTCTCAATTATGTTACAAAAATCACAGATTTTTTGGTGGAAATTTGCTTTTGTTGTGATTTTCTGAAGAAAAAGTGATGAAAATTCATATTAAATACATATTATGCTAAAAAATTCTGAAAATTTCACCAAAGGTAGACATTATAGTGCCAAAACTTGTGGTGTAAATGAAAGTTCCGTGCTTGGCTAAAATTAGAACCAGAGTTATAGGTCCAAGTTAAAATTGCAATAACATAATCAATTTTACGTATTTTTTAAAATTTCAAAATGGTATAGAAACTAGACATCATTAGCTTCATTTCATTAGTTGGACTCAAATTCAAAAAATATCATTTTGGTGGCTTGAATTCAAATCTAGAGCTAAAGCTAGAAATTTCTCAATTTCAATGTATTGAGATCCTTGTCACAAGCATTTTCTTTCTTAGATAAAACATGATTACTACAATGATGCCAGTTTCATCATCATCTAATGCTTGTACATACAAGCATTACTCCTAAATATTTTTTGGATGAAAAGCATTTGTTTACGTTGATTATCATCCAACAATGTCATCTGAGAAGCCAATTTCTGGCTGCTTCAGCGTATAAGGGTTAAAGGGGTCAGCCCCAATCGTGCTCCTTTTTCTCTTTGACTCAAGAGAACTTGCACTGTCAAATCATTCTCTACTTTCTTTTCTTGTTTCTTTAAATTTAGAGTATAGATTTTGTAAGGGTTTACAAACGCACCAAAGTAAATAAGAGGTAGGAGTAAAAAGAGCTCTAGAACTTTGAGTACCTTTCTTGTGAACCTAGTGAAGAGGCGTAAACAAGATGCATGACAATAAAAGAAGCTAAGCGAGATGGTTGGGAGGGCGACGAGGGCACAAAAGTAAGCTTATGAAGAAACTTAGTGATTATAAGAGAGAGCTTCTCAAGTAGGTATGGCTCATTAAAAAATACAAACACCTTAACAAGGGCTATGCATCAATTACAAAAACACTACTTTAATGTTAATTTTGAATTGTGTCTCAATTTACCTTTCTAATAAGAATTAATCCTGTAATGCAAAGTTGGCTATGGTTGATGGAGAATCTACGAGTATAGAAGATGATATTCTACACAATCTATTATGTTTGTAGATTCATAGAAAGTGCAATTTTGAAGAGGGGTCAGGCTTTAATAAGCCGAAACCCCCCATCTAAAATTTTGTGTCGAGAGTTAAAGAGTGCAATTTTAAAAGGAGGGTCCGGCATAAGCCGTATCCCTCCAACATAGAATTTTGAAATGCACCATGTAGGTACAAAATGCACTTTAGGGGTCAAATACTTAATATTCTTGAAGACTAACTTTGATTCTTTAGAATGACAAAAGAGGGGTATCTTGTTTAAACTTTAGAATATTCAGAGTGTCCTCAACCTCATCAACTTATGAGCTTGAATTGAGAATAAGGAACTCAAGACCTTTTTTTGGTAGGAGTGTATCTCAGACCAACCGACCCTTGTCCACTACATGCAACTCTGTTGCTCCTCACTCAAAAAGTGTTGCCCTTCACTTATGTAGAATGTGGGAAAGGTTGATGTCATTTGTATTTTTGTGACCCGACTGACTCACCAACTTCTAAAATACTTGAAATAATAAGTGAGAGGCAACAAGGTTGCTACAGTAGAAGTGTTCGCCACGCGTGCAGTACAAAAAATAGACAGCCACTGGAAACAACTTTTTCTAAGGTAGAGGCACCCAATTCCGATCACTTAAGCCAATTTTGGACTCAAATGACATTGTATGTCAAAAACATATATGTATGAAGATGCGGAATTAGGAATTAAACTCATCAAATATTTTTTCAAATCTAATTTCAAAGATTTGAAATTGATATAGAATTTAAAAGCCCAAAAACCAGCGGAGCCCATAATCAAACAATTGAATAGGTGAGATTTAGTGCCCTCCTTTACCCAATGCCAACAAGTGAGAGTGAGTAAAAGAGAGAAGACATGCCATGGATAACCAACTCATGGAGGGTACCCAATGTCAATCGGCCTTGTTTGACTTTTGAGGCCATGCCACCAATGAGAGTTCAATTGAGGTGGAGCAACCCAAAATTGCACACTTCATGACCCAATGCCGATAATGAGTGGTGTTTTGAGGTTTTGAGTTATTGGTTTTGGGTCACTTCATGCACCATGCCATGCATACTCTACTGATCGGAATTGGGTGCCTCTACCTTAGACCTCTCAACAAAGTTCGCAACCGTTGAAACTTCGCCCCATCCTCGTCACAAGTTCACAATTTTTGACGTGACCATGGCGAATATCGTGACGACTACTCTCACAATGCATCTCAAGAGCTGCTGTATAAAAAGGCACTACCTCACCACTCAATGACATTGGCGCCCACGCGCTCATTTTCATTGACAGCAGCTGTTACAATCCACTGTAGTTTATTCCAGCCAATGTCGCCTTCATCTAATTACCTAGAATGTCATACAACATGTGGATCCTATGTCTCAAGAGCTCTAGATATATAACATGGGACGCCCTGATTATACTGCAGAATGGTGTCGTGCCCTGAGTTGTCTAGATTCGTGGCGATGGATCAAGTCAATGTGGGCCAAGACTTAGGTGTTCTGGTGGTGGTAGTGGTGACGGCTGCAGTGCTGTATGTTGCAGCGGTGTACCAGCGGCGCAAGACGCTGCTTCCGGGTCCCTGGCCATGGCCACTCATGGGGAATTTGCCTGTGTTGATGTCTCCTCTTCCTTACAGATCATTGCAGAAGCTGTCGCACAAGTATGGAGGGCTCATGTATCTCCAATTAGGTGATCGCGTCTTGAATTTTGATAGTTGATATCTAGAGTCATGTGCTATTGCAGCAATTACAGTTGGGTTGTGATGGAGCTGCTGCAGGTCAGAAGCCATGCCTGGTGGTGTCCACTGCCGCGGCGGTTAAGGAGGTGATCCGGAAGCACGATGCCACGTTCGCGTCTCGACCGATGTCGCTCGCCACCGACGTGCTCTCCAACGGCACATTCCGGAGCCTGTCGTTCGCGCCGTACAACTCTTTCTGGCGCAACGTGCGCCGAGTGGCCAATACGCAGCTGTTCTCGCCGGCGGTGCACGCCTCGCACGAGGGCATCAGGAAGGACGAGATTCACCACATGATGTGCGTCCTCCTGGACGACTCGCGGAACGGGAAGCCCGTCAACCTCAAGAGCTGGCTCACCAGCGTGACGGCCAACAGCATGACCATGATGCTCACCAACAGCAGGTGAAGAAAGTTAGAAACTATTCTCGATCTCCCGAAATCTTGTTACGTTTTCAAGCTACTGATCCGACCTCAAACTCAGGTACTTCGGAACCACAGGCGCGGTGAACGAAGAAAAGAAGAAGAGAATCGAGGATCTGATGCGTCGCAGCTTCGTCGCTTTCTCAGACGTCGTGGTCAGCGACTTCATCCCCTACACGGGCTTCATTCCCAAGATGCAGGGCTTGGTGTCAGAGTTTCAGGCAGTTCGCGCTCTCGGGGCAGGCCTCATTAGCGACATCATCCAAGTGGACAAGCACCGGGAGCAAGCCAAAATGCGCGGCCACAACTCCGAACACATCCCGGACTTCGTCGACGTCCTGCTGAAAGCGTCTATCGACGGCGAACTGCTTCCGGACAAAGACATCGTAACTCTAGTCGTGGTAGGCAATCTCGACCCCCCTAAAATCTTGTTAGAAGATTACTACAGATATCGATTCGAATCTCACTTGAATGACTGCCGTCCTCTCCCAGGGCCTGATGAACGCCGGGACCGACACGAGCGCGTTAACAGTGGAGTGGGGGATGGCGGAGCTCATGGCGAACCCTAGCCTCAGGGAACAAGCACAAGCGGAGATCGACGCCGTCGTGGGCCAGGAGCGCCTCGTGCAGGAGTCCGACCACGTCAACCTTCCGTTCCTACGCGCCGTCATCAAGGAGACGTATCGGATGCACCCGTCTGCCGTTCTCGGCATGCGTCGCGAGTCGCACCAGCCGTGCTTCGTTTCAGGATGCGCGCTGCCGGCGGGGACAGCGCTTATATTCAACCTCTTCGCCATTCACCGGGACCCCGCAGTGTACGACGCGCCCGACGAGTTCCAACCGCGCCGGTTCGTAGACCGCCCCGAGGTGGATCCCTTGTCCGGCCACGACCACTTTGAGCTCATGCCGTTCTCTGCCGGGCGCCGCATGTGCCCCGGGTCGCACCTCGCCAACACCATGGTCACGTCCATGTTGGCGACGCTGTTGCAGTGCTTCGATTGGTCGCTCCCTGACGGCATCCGCCCCGAGGCGCTGGACATGTCGGAATACTACTCCTTCATGAAGTGCCGCACGCAGCCCCTGCGGTTGGTGGCGCACCCTCGCCAAGCAGCATCTTTGCTTGAAGTGTAAGTGGCCATTGCCTTCAAATTTGGATTATTTTGGGCCATGGTAGAAAACTATGTAAGGTAGAGGCACCCAATTCCAATCGGCCACCCAATTCCAATCAGTAGAGTGTGCATGAAATGGTGCATGGAAATGGCAAATGCATGAAATGGTGCATGAAGCGACCCAAAACCGATAACTCGAAATCTGAAAACTCCAATCATTATCGGCATTGGGTCATGAAGTGTGCAATTTTGGGTTGCTCCACCTCAATTGAGCTCTCATTGGTAGCATGGCCTCAAAAGTCAAACATGATCGATTGACATTGGGTACCGTCCATGAGTTGGTTATCCATGGCATGCCTTCTCTCTTTTTATTCACTCTCAACTTGTTGGCATTGGGCAAAGGAGGGCACTAAATCTCACCTACTCTTGAGTTTGATTATGGGCTCTAGTGGTTTTTGGGCTTATAAATTCTATATCAATTGCAAATCTTTGAGATTAGATTTGAAAAAATACTTGTTGAGTTTTATTCCTAATTCCGCAACTTTCTACATATATGTTTTTGACATACAATGTCATTTGAGTCCCCAACTAGCTTAAGTGATTGGAATTGGGTGCCTCTAGCTTACTGAAAAGGAATCTCAATATTGTGTGTATTGAAACTTTTTGTTTTTATACTAAAATTTTGTTTAAACCATGGAGATCACCTTTGATGTAATTTAGCTTTACTGCTAATAAAATAAAGTTTTGAAAGTCATTTTTGCACTCCGATTTTTATTATTTAGAATTTACCAAAATTGATTCATTTGTACAAACCTACAAGTTCAATACCTGTTACCATGTGGAGTAGTATTTTCTACTAATATCAAAGATATGGATGATTTTCATTCACCATAATAATCTTCATAGTAGGTTTGGGGGTATGTCAAAAAACTTGTCGTTTATAGTGTCTTTTTAAAATTTATTCATGAGTTTCCTTAGGTTTTCCCATTAGAAAATAATAACTTTGGTTTCTTTGCAAGAGAATGTAAAGCTTCTCTACATTGAAACTTGAATCTTTTATTAGGAAAAATATAACAATAATTAACTTAATAAAAAAATTGGTGAAATTGAACAAACAAAACTTTGAATTACGAAACGTTTTTGGGTTCATAGTGGACAAGTTCACGTCAAGAGTAATTTAACGTACCCAGAATCATCTCAAGTACAAGTCTGGATCCATTGGTTGGCTAAAGTTGGTACTCAAAAGAATTCGGTAGTGGACGTTGTTGCCTTTCTTGCCAACCCTCTAGAATCGCAGCTCCTATGCTTTCTAGCATTGCTTCACTTGCTTTTTGGTAGGTTTCTTGGGCGTTTCGTCACGAAATTACCATCTCGCCACAACATCTGCAATAAAACAGTTGTCATAGATGTCCCTTCAAGCCTAGTCTGGCTAAACATTCGTAGGTATACAAAGAAAGAATATAAGTATGAGATTGAGAGAAACATGGACTCACCTCTTTCACCCAATGTATTCTTCATGCTACCACCTCTTCTGTGCGCAACCATTGTATTCTGCCCAGTAGCCAATCATCAATGGCATCTGTTGTCAATACACAATCCTTGTGATATCAATTTACAATAAACAGATTCATCTGGTCAGGCTCAGATCTAGATCTTATATTGTGTTGCAGCGCCTCCGCTGCCCTATCGCTTTTAGCTTCTCCGTTGTTGTACTTAAGGGCTTTGCCTCTCTGCAATTACCATCTTCTTTATTACACATATCTATCATGGTATCGGAGCGCAAAGTTTTGGCTCTCCGATCTAGTGTGTAGAAACAGAGTTTAGATCTGGATCTGTAGTGCGCATTTAGCATGGCAACCACAGGAGATTTTAACGAGATAGCTGTGGAGTCGTCACGGCCACGCATTACCACCTCACCTAACTCCACTTCTCAAGTTAGTAGGAGAGACATAGAAATCACGATTCCAGAGACCAATAGGTTAGATGGAGTGGGTAACTATTAAGTGTGGTCATTGAGACTGAAGCACATACTAGAGAAAAACGGAGTGTGGATCTACTGCACTATAGTTGCATCTAGGAATACAAACGACATGGAACAAGAAGGGAGAAGAATCGCCTTACAAGCAACCACAGACTTTGTCAAAGACTCCGTTGTGCTAGTTGTCTACAGGTTTGACGACCCACATCTATTGTGGACAACGTTGGGAGATCGCTATCAATCCAAATCCGGATCACGAAGAGTCATGCTACTTTGAAAGTCAGTATCATTGGGCAAGGAGGCAGCCACAAGTATGGAGGAGTACATCACCAAAGTTAAAGACACGATGGATCAACTTAAGGGTATGGAGGTAGAAATACTTGAAGATCTGTGCACCTTGTTGTTGCTTAACTCTTTGCTGCCGGAATACCAACTACTCTGTAGCACACAGACATGGAGGGATTACCTATCGACATTCCTGGAGATTGAGCCACAACTTGTAGACGAAGAAATGCAACTGAGAATGGACGTAGACAAGGAAGGAGACACTGAAGCACTAGTATTCAAGAAGAAGCCGCAACTTGGATCTCGACTCGAAAACAACTCGAGCAGCAGAGATCGGCAGGAGCGGCGCGGCAGAGACAACAAAAGCCAATACAACCAAGACTGGGACCATGAATACCAACAAAGTGAACGAGGAAGGCGGGACAACGCTAAAGAAGCTACAGAAGTGCGACAGTCTCAACGGCGTTATTTCCAAGGCGGCACAACGTATGATCGTGGGCAAAAGTCGAGAGGGAGACCAACTAATAGCGAAGGGCAGACGAGTGATGAAGAGGCCCAAATTTGCCACTTTTGCGGTCAACCCAGACATTATGCCTGAGACTGTGAGCTTTGCAAGGCTCTTGACCGGGTTAAGTCTCTGGAAGGCAGGCTCAAACAAAAGTAGCCATGACAAAAGGCCCAAGCAAACACAATTTTAAAAGGCAAAAATTCAATACCCGACTCTGAATCCTCCCATAGTGACAGTGAGAGCGCCGCAAGTATTTTGGAAACATATCTATGTGAGTTCAATAAGATTGAAGCAAACACCGCAAAAGGTCTCACCGGTTGATGAGGCCCATTTTGTACAAGTTAGCAATTGGATCCAAAGTACTTCTCTGGCACAAAAGGCTCGGTCACATCAATTTGAAGACGTTGCACACCATGTCTCATTAAAGTACTGTGAGAGGTTTACCCAAGTTACCTTATATAGACATCATTTAACACGCAATTAAGAAATTATGCACTTGGCCAAGTGCGCTAATCGGCACTCAAAAACCAGGAGATTTTTCCCTCGATTTGTTTTTTTAAAATGCTAAAATCTTACTAACTCTTTTGCATTACATTTTTGTGTTTGTTGTATTACATGTTGCGTTACATGTTGCGTTAAATATGTGTACGTACGTGAATAATATGCAAAATATATGATAACTATTGTTTAAAACATATGTAGAATACATGATTACTAAATTGGTTTTTGTTTTTTTTGGAAACGACATTGTTCATGTACTTAAAATCAATACATACACATTTAAGAAGATTCATGTTTCCAAAGAGTAGAACAAAGGGTTGGCAACTTTGGTGGCAAAGGAGGGGCCTAAGAAGTTGATTGCTCAGCTCAAGGGGGTCATAGCGTACACTCTCCCTACTGCGATGGCACCAACGCAAGGCATTTGACCTTTAGAGAGCAATCCGTCCTCCACCTTTGTCGGGAAGCCTTCGCAAACAATCTACTCGATTTCGGTGGAGGACATCGAGTCTATTGTTGGAGTGGAGGTATTGTATCATAGCGCTCTCAGCATTATAAGCCTCTTTGACAGTATCAGTAAAGAGAATGACCTGCCCTCAATTTGGTATAAGATACGACAATTTATGAAGGCGCATTTAGGATCGCGGATGCGGCGCCATTATGGGCAGGATTGCGATGACGGCTAGGTGAATATGGTACTTATGGACGTTCTAGAGGATTTATTGGTCCCTAGAATTGAGGGTGGCGTTGATGTGCCGATTTGGAACAAACTTCTAACCCAGCTGTCCGGAGGTCATAAGAAAGAATCTCCCTGGATTCACCCGTGTTTTAAGATGGCTGGCGCATTGCTTTGCAATGAGACACTGCTCATCGTGTTCTACTCGGATTCAAAGTTCACCTTAATCGAGCTTCATGCTTGGGCATAGTAGGCAGACTTTTGCGAGGAGACGAAGTAGTTTTTATTAATGGTTTGTCTCTCTCCCACAAGGGCCACCTCGGGCGCACTCACAAGTGCTTCATGGTGAAGTGCTATGTCAAGAAGTTTGAGCCAGCAGTCCTTTTTTTTTTAATGACAGGATGGAGTTGTTGTTGGAGGGGATCCGGTTGTCCTCACATGGTCATTTGACCAATCTAATCACACAAGAGACGTTGACAATGAAGGGTACCACTGGCCAGCCATGGCGCGAAGTGCGGGAAAAGTCCTCCAATCTCATGGAGGCTCTTATTGACCTTTGCACTGAGGAGGATGACATTGTCCTTGACCTCACAACGTCTACCAGTTTGTTTTCTTACTACTTCCAATTCTATCATTTTTTTCTTACATTTGGATGCTAATATCATTTAGTTGTTTCTTTTTTACAAGGGCATCTATCAAGGCTTGCAAGGCCCTGAAACGCCACATCTTGGCGTTGAAGGAGGACTCAGATTTGGTAGAAGCAATCCTTCGACCTTTGATTCCTCGCACTCTAGAGGTGGAGTCCACAGTAGTGCCGCTAGTGCAGGTGGGCTCTCGCAAGCGCCTCTTGGAGCTTGATGACGATGAGCCAAAAGTGAAGACCACTTGCAAGAGAACTTATAAGTAAGTTCTCTTCCTCATTGATAAATGATTTTGTATTGTAGTTTACAAAGTTTGATTACTTTCTGAGTTAAAAATAATGTGACACTTTCTTTATGCAGTCGGTCGACATCATTGATGGCCTTACCATCAACAACTTGGGCAAGGATGCTACGATGCTTGTCGAAGGAGATGAAGAGTCCGTCGTGCTCGTATCGTATGAATCCTTGGAATAGAAGTGTTGCAGATGCGATGGCTACATTTCCATCTCCTCCACGTGTTTCACAGGTACTTCGATGTAGGTCTGCCGGATAGGAGTTCATAGACGGAGAGGCGGCCGCTAGTGGTTTGGATAGTAGTTTTCTTCGTATCCACAACGATAGCTCGGATGACTTTTTAGCAAAGGTATCTTGATTTTTCTACTTTGGTTGTTGTTTTGTGTTCTCATGAGGCATGTAGTTTCTTGACATGTCCATTACAATTGTCTATCTATTGTGTTTTATTTGGGACTTCCCACAGCATTATACATATGCTATTTCAACGTAATTGCCAAACGTATACTCTTATTTCATTCATTGTTCGATCCATACAATTTTCACAACATCTAACTACGTGTATTTAACTACATGTATTTTCAGAGTATTTAATTTTTCCAATTCAAAGTAGTTTGGACACAATTGGTATCGCCTAGGTATTACATGGATATAACCTATGCATTATAAGGGTATGAGCATGGCATAAGATGGATATCAGCAGCTCATAAAGCCTATTAATTTTCCAAAAAACTCTAGACAGTCCATTGTTAATTAATTATGTACTAAACCAACTAACATGTATGATATTTCCATAGGTCCATATTTTTTTGCTCCATCTATGTATTTATTTTGTAAAGACATATTAATGTACCCTAAATCTAATCCCACAGCCATAGGCATTCTATCTCAATTTTTAGAAGAATTGTTGCAATTTAACCCTCAACAAGTCAAATTTCCATATGTCCAAATATCAAGTTGTTGTACGTTTTACATGTTCATTTGTTATGTCAAAAAAAGAAACATGATCTACGCCTTGTTCAATGCACTAACAAAAAACTTCGCCTCATATTCCAGTTTGGATAATATTTGAGTAAATCTTGACCTTCAAATGATTGATGTTGAGATACTTTAATCCTTTAACGTTAGGCAAGCTATGGCGTGACCATCGTCTTCGAGAGTAATAGATTTTGAAACGTATCATCTACTATACTTGTAGATTGATGGTTGCGCAATAACCAACCCAACGTTAAAGGGTTAACATCTCTTGGCGGACCACCGACCGCTTTTCCAAATTTACTTCAAAATCTACTATGGATCAAAGTATACTACAATACTTTGGATCAAAGTACAAACAATGATATATGCTATGATATATGCTACAACATTGTGTTCCAATAGATGGCCTTTGAGGATCAACCTAGTTGAGGTTGGATTCACGCTGCAAGAATTTGAAGAACACAATTTTATTAACCCCGTTATGCCCACAAGACCCAAAATGGAACTCTGGAGGTGTTAAAACTCAATTTGCATAAAATCCATGAGGAATTAGCTTGTGGAATTTGAAGTTCAAATTTGCGCACACATTACAATTAGCGCACACAATTTTGCAAAATTTAGATCATGATTTGGAGTTACAGAACTCATAGAAAAGCTAGGAATATGACACTAAAATACAATGAATACCATGCCACATACTATGTTGTATTTCATACACATACAAAATGATTTTGGTCTTCAATTTTGATTAAAATTTGTCTTCAAGATACTCTCCATTGTTTTGTGATTGTTGATCTCTCTCATCGCATACAAAACTTTCGTTTTAATTTGTTTAAGTTTGGAACATTTTTGTATACAATCAAGTAGACAAAAGTTAAATAAATCATCAATAATCATGTATAAATGTTCTCTTCACACATGATATATCAATGTGAATATGTGGAAATCTGTTCCCACAAGGTTTCGGATATAGCCTTGAAATCCGGTAAAAGAAAGGGGAAATTCAAAAAAATTAGTGAGGAAAGTAGTGCAGAATAGTATAACTAGGTATAAATAAGGATTAAGGATTACGGACCAAACCAGAACTCTTAAACAACGTTATTTTAAGCACTTTTTCAAAAATCATACGTCCAGAGCATCCAAAGAATGTCTGAAATATTCCGGATGACATCCTGATCCGGAAACGACATCATAATCCCGACATCATTGATGGGTGTCCGTACATCGTGTCATAGATAAAAGGGGTCAAAAATAGAAGGCGTCACCATTCTTCTTTGTCATTTTCTACTTCCTCTCTCTCTCTTCCCCTGCCTTTTGACTTCCTTGCTTTTTGAAGTCCGGAAGTATTCCTGGTAGAGAGTTGTTTTTGCGAGGTCAGTGCGTCCAAGTGTGACCGGAGAGAAGCAAGGTTGGAGACCAGTTAGGGTTATCAGCTACCGTGGTTGGGAGTGGAGACCGGGCCGGAAAGACGCTCAAGATGAAGAATACTACCGCCGGAGGGCCACCGATCGAGAATGTGACGCCGGAATACCCCATGGACGACAAGGATGTCCAGATCCTACACCATTTCCTGGAGGACATGGGGTGCGCCGGACTCATGGAAGTGGCGTGGAGCACAAAAGACAAAGGCTTGGTGATGGAGTTGATCGGAATTCCAAACAACTAGTACGACGAGCCTCAGAGCTCATCCGGAGTGGTGGACAGTGGCGGAGTGGAAGCGGACGTATGGCTTCCGAGACGGGGCAGTGAAGATAGCGGAAAGAAACGACGAGTTTCCGGAGGGGGAATTCCGTCGCAGCTCCAACCCGAAGGACGGCTACAACATGGGAGATCTCAGTGGCCCCCAGGCTCGAATAGTTGTGGGGTTCCTGAACTCCATCTTCTATCCGGAAAAGCCCAAAAGATTGGTATCCAAGTGGGCGTGCACATTCCTCGGAGCGATGAGGGGGAAGATTTCCGTTGACTAGGCCTCTTTGATGGCTGACCTAGTCGGGAGGTTGGTCAAGAACCTCCACCGGACGAAGAAGACCGGATCGCCACTTTTGTCCTACCTGACGCACCTATACGCCAAGCACGAGTTGCTGACACTGGCGGAACATGACGATTATGAAGAACTTCTCAATATTCAGAAGTATGGTAGACCGGAGACGAACTCCGAAGATGAGCTCGAAGCATCGGAGCCTCCTCCGGTCGAAATCCCTCAGACCCGAAAGAGGAGTCGGTCAGTGCAACCGTAGGCTGAACCGGAAGCAGCCCAACCGACCCAGCTAGAGAATACGCAAGCCGATCCGGAACCGGTTGGCCTATCAATTCAACAGGAACGAGTACCTAGCGCAGAAGCTCCGGAACTTAGCAGAAGTCCGGGAGATGATATCATGGAGTTGCTAAAGCACTTGGCATGGAGGACTGCGCTGCTAAACCAATTCACCGCGGACAGCATGGTGTTGGTAATAGAGATCCTTGAAGAGCTCAAGGTAGAGGAGGTGAAGGACATCCTCCTCCGGATGAAGGACCTCCGATACAAGGAGATCCGACTGAGCGTACTAGAGGAACAACAAGTTCCAAGGATCCAAGGGTGCCCAAAACTCTTCGGTCCGGGAAGCACATGGAGATTCTGGGAACTCCGGACGCGTCTTCTCCCATGAGCTGGAGTAACCTTCTTCTGTCCAACACGGAGACGCTCAAGGCTTGGAAGAATACGCTTCCGAAAGCATTCTTCCAAGAGACTCCTCCAAATTTCTCGCTACCTTCCTTATCTCCCTCCTCCATCCTCCGAAAGTGAACCTCTCCACTCTCCCGAGTGCGTCCGGAGGAGAATCCGAGTGTCCGGGACATGATTGGAATGGCGACCGGAACACCTGAGAAGGCGACGTAGGCGGTGCCGCCAACCGAAGACTGGATGCCGACTACACCAGTTTCCGGAAGCAAGGGCCAAGTTCCGGAATCATCTCCGGAGAAGGCGGAAAAGGCGAAGGGGGTATTGGACGAGTTCCCTAGGCGTAGAAGTACTAGGAATAAGGGTGTCCAAAAGACCCCATAGTTAGATTAAAATTAGTATTAGAGATTCTTGGTAATTTGGACTTAGTAGTGATTAACAATGGGGCTCAGAATTGCATCTGACTGCTAACCAATAAACTAAGAAATTTTTGTAAATAATATAGATTCAAAAGATTGTGAGCCAAGGAAATTTAGATCCAAAATTTTTGGATCTCAGATCCAAAAATTTCGGATCTAACCTAGGAATCATCAACTTTCCTAGGAATTATCAGACTTCTAGAAAGATAATTCTACGGCCTTTTTGCTGTCAGGATAAGATTTTTTCGGATTTCTTGCGGATAAGGTAGACTTAAATTAGGAAACTTAGCTTCTACTTAGTGCATGAGTTTTAGGAAGTCATCATCTTGTTTTTCTCGTTGAAAATATTTTCAACCTCTCACTATGTTGGCTGTCCAAACCTTGTGGTGTTGAGTGTTTTCTTGTGAGAAACGGATCCATCGTGGTTAGTATTAGGGTGGATAAGTTCTTTTGTGGTGAGCGTTATTGTATTTCGTATTTGAGGTAACTGGTTGGAACTTGCATTAAGAGAACGCCCAGAAGAATTGAAGACGAGCTTAGGAGAAGACCTGATACTCTCCAAGGTCCGGAAGCAGCCATGAGGGGAAGAGACGTACTGTAGAGGTGTGCCTGGTAGTCTCTAAGGCACGGAAGTTTCCGTGTGAACCCGGATTCCGGTTAAGACCGGGATTTACCCCTGTGATAGGGAAAAAACTTGATGTATATGTCTAGAAGGAATCCTCTTTGCAAACTGTAAAGCTCACTCAGTAGAACCACCATAGTACTTGCCGTAATGTCGTTGTAGTCCAAACTCACCTCTGCGTGACCACGTCCGGATAGCTATCCGGATGTTATAAGAGTGTGGGTCCAGCAGCAACAATCATCCACCGATTAGTAGAGTGGGGAGAGTGGGTGTCTAGCCACTTTAAGTCACAAGATCAGTGGCCTTCCGGTCACTCGTTTAAACCGTCCGGAAGACTCTCTGAGGAGGAACAGAGATGAATAAAACTCCCTTCCAGATGTCCGGAATTAATTCCAGAAGCTATTGTAAGAAGTCCAGAAACCGAATGGATCCAGATATTGAGCAAAGGAATGAGTAGGAAACTAACCTATGGAGTAGTGTTTGGTAGTTTTAGTTTTTGTAGTAGATTCCGAAAGAAACAATAGGTCTCTGTGGAAACGACAATAGAGCGGTTTACTTTGGAAGCATTTAATGACAATTGAGTGCCTTTCGGAGGAATACTGACCCGATGACTTGCAACAGTAGCCATCAATCTAGTGCACATGTGAACTCATTTTATCAAAGTACAAATTTTTTTGCAAGATTGTATTGATGGATAAAGTATAATACTCTCCAAAGTCCACAATTTTCACTACCAATATACAATAACTTAAAACACTATAATCTATTCCATCATCCGTTGGATGTTGTGCAAATTTTTCCCAAAGTTTTGGTCATGGTTTGAGTTCAAATTTGTAAGGCAGGATGTTAAAATTAGGCATTCTGTTTCCATCAAAGTTAGTTCAACGAAAAAAATTAGCACATATCTTGGTTTTGGAGAAACACGTTGTCGGCACAAAAGAGTTAAGAACTCTACTAAGGGCGAAACCCCATGTAATGCCCGACCCGAATTATCACTGTAGCTTCCCTACTTGCAGAATGTAGGGAAGAAAATGTAGGGCCACTTCCATGCGCAACTATTATAATCAACCCAACGTTTTGGGTGCTTCCAAGTTGTACCCCAATTACTTTTATTAAGAGAATCTGGCAGGTCCCACCTTGAAGTTTACAATCCATCTTGCTTTGATCAGTATGTTGGGAGAAATGGGGAAGCTAACGGGCTTGAAAAACAGTTGCATCATCCCGGAGATTATCACCTACACCCAACCTTACTTTTTTCGGTTGGGTGAGAAGCTAGCTACATGGAAGTGACCTGACCCCATCATAGATGGCGGATCCGGCATTGCATGGAACGAGGCTCTAATGAAGGCCAAGGAATATAACTTTCTTAGGGCCGCTTCACACCTAACGCCCAAGTCGAGAGTCCGTCGGTTTCCACCAATGAGATTGCTTGAATGGCCAAAGTCCGGCCTCTCGGCCTTCACACCAAAGGCCAAAGTCCAAAGGCCATCGTCTTCCAATGTGCCTACATGTAGTACTTTTGGAGAGTTTTGGCGCCAAGGCAACGGACTCTCGAGCAAAACTTGGGTTGCCGTTTTTAGTCCATCCAAACTCCCTTTGAGACTCTGTCGATTGTTTCAATAAAATAATCAAAATCTGACAAGATCTGGACCACTAGATGACAGAGGCCAAATTTTCCGGCTAATTTTTTTGCTGATTTTTTTTGCTGATTTTTTTGGCTAATTTTTTTGGGCTGATTTTTTTTGGCGTAATGATATGGGGTTTGGACTTTGGACTTGGGCTGTGGAGCTTCACACCACAGCCGCCCAAAGGCTTCAACATATATATTTAATGTTTTCTTTTTATCCAAAAGTTTGAACTCTCGCCATAGTTTGGGCAAATTTTTTGACGGAGGGACTCTCAACTCGGCCTGGTGTGAAGCGGCCCTTATTTGGTAGGAAGCTACTTTCTCATTTTCCTGCCCTTATTTATATTTTTTGAAAAGTTGAAATGAAATTACAATGCAAGTTGATCCCACAGGATTGTTCCACAGATCCCTTAGGGTGTCTGCATTTGCCAATGTCTGAAGTCTGCACTCATGCGTTTCACAGAGATAAAAAGAACGCGTTGGAAAGGAATATGCGTTGTGAAGAATATCTTTGAGGATGGTAAGGTAAACAACAAATATAATAAAAAAAATACAACCCATATCGACTAGGCAAGAAAGTCAACGCTTTACCGACTGTTACCACAAACAAGACTCGTTCGTGGCATCAACTAATCGGAGAGAAATCCAAGGAAGACCGGACAGTACAGTACTGTAGTACCATACTGCATAAGATAATCCGTGTCGATGAGCCTAATTATGGACAATTCCGCTCCGTTCATATCCTCATCACAATCACTGTACCGCCATCTGCGTCAGATGTTCAACTTCAGGTGAGTTACGAAACCACACGGCAGATCAGATTCGGGGAAGTGGCGAAACCTACGTACCTTTAAAAGCCCACGTTCGGATTGCCTAATAACAGAAACCTAAGAACTGGGACAAGTTGCTTGTTGGCAGACAAGTAAAATGAAGCGACGCGTTAATTATGAAGACTTGTTCATGACTTTAGGAATCATTAAATTTCTAAGGTTCGGCAATAATTCTTATTCCTTACTCGGAACAAGTCGAGGATGAGCTAGCTATAAAACCAGAACGAGTGCCTCACACCTGCTCATCACACCATTACGCCATTGCAGTTTCAGCATTTCAATTTAGACGCACTTTTATCAGCATTACTTCCTCTTCGATTTTCATGAGCAATATCATACTCAGTGATCCAGCGTTCCAGATAGTAGGCTGGACAGTGCAGGACATTCGCTGGATCGAACCTAACTTAAGTACCCAACAAGGCGTTATCAAGCTGCTGGTATCCTTCTGTGATATTTGGAATATGAGTTCATTAGATATGAGGACATTAGGCTGGTCATGATTTTTGTATGATAGTTTAGGTGCCCCAGGCCATGACTGCTATATAGAACTTAGAAGCAGAATAACTTTGAGAAATTTAATATTTGTGATAGGTTTGATGCTAACTGTCCAGTCGGTCATGCGCAGCCTGAATGATTCGTGGAGACGGAGGTCTGGGAGCAATTCAAGCTTACTAACGGTACTCAGATCAGGGTGCTGCTGGATCACCCCGTTGCAAAGCTCTGGTAAGTGAGTCTCCACTTCTCAATGAAAACGGTCGTTTTAATTCATCTGGAAATGCGATGCAAATGAAATATGAAATTCATCGCCACATTTCAGATTGAATGGTGCTTTCCATGATGTTACTCCGAGAGGCTTCGGTGGCTTAAGAGAAGCGTGTTCATGAAAAATTCGATGCGGTAGTCTACTCTTATTCGTTTCAAGCAGTAAGATATTACATATATTTTCTAGATCTTGCAAGCTAGATATTTGGCAAAGTAGAGAAACAAGACTTATTTAGTTCATCTCCTATGTGGCCACATGATCAGTGTGCTGACTGAGATACATGTGGTGATATTCTAGTACCTCCTTCGGTGAGCTGGGACTTACTAGACAAGATGGGGTCTTCTTCCAAGTTCTTGCTTTTACCGGGATGCCTGGCTCTTTTGGCTCTGTTCAGCCTGTCCCTGATTTCCAGTCCGGCGAGTGGAGCGCCCCTGGGAAGTAAGGTGTACATCATCTCCGTGAAGAATGCTACGCACATGGACGTCATGGACAAACGGGCATGGTACACGGCGCTCATGGACGGCGCCAAGCAGATCCTGGCACACGACCACCCCGACGATGGTATGAATTGCCTCCACCACGTCTACCACCACGCCTTCAACGGATTTGCGGCGCGTCTCACCGACGAGCAAGCAGCCTACATGAAGACGCTCCCCTGTGTGTTGAGAGTGTCCCCGGACAGAATCCACAAGAGCCACACCACCCGCAGCCCAGATTTTGTGGGCCTGACGCAAGCAAATAGCCGCCTCTGGCAGGCCAGCAACTTTGGAGAGGATGTGATCATCGGCGTTTTCGACACCGGAATCTGGCCCCAGAGCTTGAGCTTCGACGACACGGGGCTGGGTCCTATTCCAGCGAAATGGAAGGGCGTATGCCAAACAGGACCAGGCTTCACTGCTGCCAATTGCAACAGAAAGATCGTTGGCGCAAGGTTTTATCCCCACATAGGTGTTGAGAACAGCGAGTTCCTATCGCCGAGAGATCTCAATGGGCATGGATCGCATACAGCTTCCACTGCTGCAGGGCGACCGGTCGCAAATGCCATGAGCTATAATGGAGCTGCCGGTGGAACGGCCCGAGGTTTGGCGCCCAACGCCAGAATC
Source organism: Bryoerythrophyllum caledonicum (assembly GCA_963971425.1). Lineage (NCBI taxonomy): Eukaryota > Viridiplantae > Streptophyta > Bryopsida > Pottiales > Pottiaceae > Bryoerythrophyllum > Bryoerythrophyllum caledonicum. The sequence goes on along the minus strand of OZ020520.1, from coordinate 26,775,528 downwards.
GCGGTATACAAGGTGTTGTGGCATGATACCAGCGACAACAGCGCCTACGGCACGACCGCCAACTTTATACAAGCATACGAGGATGCTATAAATGATGGCGTTGACGTAGTCTCTTACTCAATTGGTTCAGCCATAAACCAGACCACCGGCGTCCAAGAAATCTTTTACGAGGCAGAGGGTGAGGTGATTGCGGCTTACAATGCTGTCAAGCAAGGTATCTTCGTCTCTGTCGCGGGAGGGAACGAAGGCCCAACACCACAAACCATCTCGAATGTGGCACCGTGGTACACTACCGTTGCAGCTACCACGCAGGACCGGGAGGTGTTTTCAAACGGTAGGACTTTGTTTGGCACGGTCCCAGCGCCGCGGGTGGCTGATACCTCCTCGCGAGGGCCCGTCCTCAGCGCTCGCGGGCAATGGCTGAAGCCTGACATAGCCGCACCTGGCGTCGACATCCTCGCAGCTGGTACGGATGCTTCAGACCCATTTGTCCTCAAGTCGGGCACATCCATGGCTTGCCCCCATATAAGCGGCTACGCCGCATTGCTACGCTCCTTGCATCGAGACTGGAGCCCCGCCGCCATCAAATCCGCCTTGATGACCACAGCCACAATATTCGACAACAAGGGCAATTACATCTCCACTCAAGAAGCACCGACGTTTAGGGCAACGCCGTGGGCGTTAGGCGCTGGATTCGCTCTGCCCGAGAGAGCGATGGACCCGGGACTCGTCTACGACATGAGCAGCACCGACTACTTGCTGTTCATGTGTGGATTGGGCTACGACACCACCACCATCCACATCATCGATCCGGTGGCCATGATGGACTGTCCCGTGAATCCGCCCGCTCGAATCCAAGACGCCAATCTGCCCAGCTTCGTGGCCAACTTCAGAAACGCTGGGTCGGCCCTCTCACCAGGGTCCATGAGCTTTGCCAGAAAACTGACGAACGTCGAGAGCGGTGGGATCGTGCGTACTTACACGGCCAACGTGACTGAGCAACCGCAGGGATTCGAGATCAGAATCACGCCGCCCACTCTCACATTCAGCAGCGCCGGGGACATCCAGCCCTTCACCTTGACAGTGGTGCCACTTTTCTCTTCATACACGGAAGGGTATCAGGGTTATGGGAGGGTGAGATGGTACGATGGAGTGCATGCTGTGTGGAGCCGGGTCGTCGTCATGGTGGGTGATTTCGGTCCACCCAGTGGAAATTGAGAATGTTTCGTCTCAACCGCTCACCAGCGATTGCAGAGGAGTGACATTCATATCAAATCGCAGTGTTTACTAGGTGGAAGTTCGAACATAAATTTAGTTACATTCTCATCCCAGTATACATTCTCAACATCTTGGAAATGTGAAGTGTTGCAATGGACTTTCAAACAAGAAATTTGAAGACCTTTCCTATTTTGAATGCAGGTTACCTTATTCTGCTCTACGAGTACTCCTTTTTGGCGGTTAATGATTTGACCAGTCTCAAACATCACTCACATTTTGAGATAGTGATGTAGCGCAAGGCTACGAACTCACACGGCAGACAACAAATGCGTAAACCTTGACCAGAAAGATAATAAGAAACAGCCAACCAACCGGTGCATTTCCACAGGACAGGACGGCATATTTCATATGTTCAAATCTGTGAGCGCAATATAATACCCGCAACAGTTGTCCAAATTCTACTAAACGAAGCTCCCTGCAAAATACACTCCGGAAATAAAGCCAAGCTTTTTGGGCTCCACTATCTCAACCAAGCATAGCCCAGCGTGGAGACAAATATGAACTTAGCTTCATGGCATTACTTGCTGCGAGTCAAATTGACAAAATCCATCAGGACAGCTATCGAGGTAGAGAAGTCACTACAGCTCGGCTAATTATACCAGTGGCCTCAATATATCGCTCCACACACCTCGAAATGCAGCTACTCTCCCCACCGCTCAAACTGGAGCTTGGTTTCGTCACGCACTTGCTGAAACACTTGTCCCTGACAGTCTGTCGTGCACACGTAAGAACCGTCAGTCCATGACAGAGTCTAATGAGGTCGACACTCCAGGCTCCAAATTCATCCCCAGCTTCTACAAATCCAAGATGTGCTCAGCTGAAAACCCCAAACTGAGTCCCTTCGGCTTTAAAACATTCAGGCTTTGACAGATGCTCTTTTTGGGACAAAACAAGCTGTGTTCTTTGGGTCCTTGCACATCCAAATACATGTGGACCGGAAATCTCACACTCGTTATATATGTTCGATACTTCACTATGGACATCCAAAAAGCAAGACAAACCCTCCAACGCATGCATGACACAAACGCGGTCCAGACCCACAAGAAGGACCAATCAACAACGAATGAAGTAACGGAGTATGGTCATGCCAATTTAAACACCACTCACGTGAAGTCAAAACACCAACTTCAAAACTCAGACCAATGCAAAAGCCGAAAGCCCATCGATACAGTAAGCAGAGCCGAAGAGCGATCTGCAAGGAAAAATCTACGTACACATCAGGGAAGAGCGATATAATCAATCATCGCGAAGTCGTTCTAGATATGCTCACCCCGAAGAACTCCTCGGCATATGCTTGCGCGAGCTGCTGCTTGACTTGATCCATCATCATCTCATTTGAAACTCCGGACCCTAAACTCGACGGCGGCGGCGACGAAAAGGAATCCATGCTTCCCCTCCTGATTACTCCACAGAGCCTATCTCCTGCAACTCCCCAAACGCGTTTTCAGCAATCTATCCCAACAAAAACGTCTCCAAGCCCCAAAATTCGAAACAGCAACACAACCAAAAATAACTTACCAAACCCTTCCTCCTCAACTCTCCTAACCCTAACAAATTCTCCTCAAAAGCACACTAGAAATGCAGGAAGCGACAGATAAATAACCCGATCACGCAGGCACCAACAACACCATAAAACCAAAACGTATTCTTAAAAACAACACTCCAAGAGTCTAACCCTAATTTGAAACTGACGACCATGACACCAACATTGCCAACAAATCTGATGAAGCAATATGTTCCACGTTCCAAGAGAACGACTTAAGGAGTGAGAGTTAAGGGTATGGATGCTCACAGCGGCGAGTGGCGCAGAACCCTAAACCCTAAGTGTTCATGAGTGGTGATGTGGACAGTTGTGTGCATGAATCAATATAATCATCAGTAACTTCTAGGAAGGGGCCAGATTCTATGTCAATGTCAAAAAGAAAGTTTGCCATGATTACAAAGTTTTATTCATACTCTTTCTTGATAGAAAAGAGGAACGATTTTATACACTGAAGGTGTAATACAAAAAATATAATCAATTGAATAAATAATCTTGCTTCCTTTCTCCATACCAATGAAGTGTATGAGTACTAATTGAATAAAAAATCTTGCTTCCTTTCTCTATACCAATGAAGTGAATGAGTAGTAAATGGCTATTGATATTCTTGGGTCCTATCGGATGCAAGCTAAAGGTCCTCTATATTTCCTTAAGTTTATCAAAAGTTTTCTAGTAGTTATGCCAAGTCATCTTCTCCATATGGTCTTAGTTGTTATTGAAGTAGAGGTTGACAAAGTCATTTCTTCAACTTTGAAAAACAAAAAATAATATTATTATATGCTATATCATCACTCACATTAGCTTTTCATTCATTAGAGTTTTCCTGAAAGTAAAGGAGGGTGACCCTACATGTCACTGCGAATCTTAGGGTCTTATGCTAGTAACTAGGACCACATGGTGACTTGGCTTGAAAAATGTGTAGGAAACCACAAGTCAGCTTTTTGGAAACTTGGGGTACTACGGGGAGCTTTAGCTTGCACAGGGTAGGGCCCAAGAGCATTGATTGCCATGCATCTCATTGGTGCACAAAAAAAGAGAATGAGATTTTTTGGAAGTCTATTCTTGTGCATAAAAAATTTCGTCCCATTTGGCACCATTGTCATACTAGCTTTCCCCTTTGAAAAACACTTTCTAGAAAACACTATTGTAAAAACAGCTTGCATGTAATGACTATTTTACCAAGATTTTATATTCATGATTATCATTTTAGGACCATTATCAACACATTTTCTAGAAAAATTCAGTGTGTCTAAGATATTACCATAAGTAACATTATCTTCTAGATTTACCATTATGCACATTTATGGCGGCGGCGGTATATGCTGCATCTCATAAGATCAAACTACAATAAAAAAAAGCTTAACTCCTAAAGGACCATTTGTACCTGCGGGATACAAATTATTTTAGGCACATTCCTAAAAATCCATTTTTCAAGATAACTTATTGAAATTTTTAGTGAGAATAGAAATATGGGTTATTTTTGTGAAGAATATTTTCTTTGTTTTTTTGGACTATTAGGGAAAAAATTATGGTGCTTCAAACATAAAAATCTCAATTCTTTTGGCAGCTCGGCAAGGTACTATAGAGACGAATACAATCTAAACTCTATAAATGATCCAAAATATTATAACATATATAGAATTATAACAACTAATACTTTGTCGTGCAAAGATAACATCGTGCCAACATGTGAGAGCGCACATTAGAGACAAACTCGGAGCAATGGTGACTAAACTATCACCGTTGCCTCCGTGAACAACAAAAACGATAGTTCATAGAAGAAATTATCAACCACTCAACAACCTAGGCTAGAAAAAAAGAAATAAATACCCAGACCACAACATTTAGTAACATGTCTACAAAGACCCCTTTACTAACAAACAAGTACAAAATACTTGTAACTTATACAATAATCAAGTCCATGCTACTCTTGAAGAGTTGAAGCATGATCACGATGCGGCTAACGGTGTGCACACACACCGTCACCTTATCACGTGCGAGACTCAACTTGAGAAAGATGAGTCTCCGTCAACTACACACGTGGAGGTCATTTGGGCTCCAAGTCCCAAAATGAGGAGTCTAAACACACCACCGTTGACCTAGCCGTCACACGGCACTAACCCTTACCCTAATCACCAATTAGGGCTAAGTTGCACACCTTCTCGTAACTCCACAACTCCCTAGGTGGTTTCTATCCGAATACCACCTACCAAACACCTCCATGCGCCGATTCTGGCAGCTGCCGTGCACAAACACATCATGCATATATAACATCGTGCCAATAGGTGAGAGCACATATTAGAGACAAACTTGGAGCAATGGTGACTAAACTATCACCGTTGCCTCCGTAAGCAACAAAAACGTTAGTTCACAAAAGAAACTATCAACCACTCAGCAATCTAGGCTAGGGAAAAAGAAATAAATACCCAGACCACAACATTTAATAATTGGTCTACAAGGACCCCTTTACTCACCCCCTTTGCCCGTGCTGCAACCCTTTTCACACCGGCGAACCACACAATTAACGTACATTGGAAGAACAACCAATCATGAAAACCTCTCAAATCCAGAAAAATCAAGGCGACCTATAGAAAAGACACTAACAGATTGTGTAAACAAAGGATAGGCCGGTTGCAATGAGAGCCCCATCGTTAATCGCCTCCAACACTTTTAATGGCTAGACCTTGTCTACTTAGACTCTCAATGTCCTAAACAATGTGAACATAACCATTGGCCCACTGGTACCTCTAGAAGAGATGGGATTAGACATTTTAGATGCCACCCCGTAGAACACAAGTCACAAATGACCATTGTGGCTGCCCGTTTGGCACTACTATACAATTGACATCGCAATCCAATAGAGATATGAGAAATACCAGGGTTTACCCTGCCATCAATGTGGTAAATGGCAAGGAGCGCAATTGCGCGTGTGATCCTTCCATATCTTACCATCACGTCCCTCCAATAGTAACACGCATGAGTTCTTGACCTCACGAACTTGCAAAATCACATGTCTCGCCATCACATCCAAGGTGGTGGGTGCTACTTGTTGTAAACATACGTAGTCTTCAGGAGATAAAGCCGCACTTGCAGTCGATAGCCTCCTCCCCAGATCGTAGCATAGCGCAACATATCCCGATGTTAAGCAATGGAGAGCTTCTTCAATGCCATGGGCATCACCCGCTGGAACAACTCCGCAAGTTACTCACACACTTGAGCCCACCTGTTTGGATTGTCCATGTTAGCCAACACGGTGTCAACATCTGCTTGAATGGCCTTCGGTAGAACCGGATGCCTTCTAAACAACAAATAGTTAGAAGAGAGACGCCAAGGATGTTTATTTATTAAACTGGTAGCCCATCGCTATCCACGGTAATTGCAAATCTCAATCCTGGTGATGTCCGTTCTACAAACTGTACTTCCAAAGCCCCCTCTTGACGGTTTGCACCATGCACTCCGCCTATCCATCTGCTTCGGGATGATCCCTCGAAGTAGTGCGGTGATCAATCATCGCTTGCTTACACAACGTTTGAAACTCACCCAAGAATTTTGTGAGCCAAATAAACCCCCCCTTAGTGGGAAGTCTACCTTGAACACAAGATCCTATTTTAGGGATTCAGCCCCTTATACAACCAAGACTCAGGACCATACATGCATACCTCACAATGGGGTGTAGTGGGCTTCATGATGCGGTTAAGTAGAATTTGTTCAACATAGGTGAATTAGGGATGGATTCTGCCTTTGCCTTATGGCCGGACTTTGAGCATCCACATCTTTTGCCTTGTGGTTCCAAATTCAATGTTTTATGGCTCTAAAAGGATCAACACGTTCTTATTAACTTGATTAAATCACTAAAGACCAAGTCAGGACCAAGACACGACCCCCACAACATCCAACAGCAGACAAACCCCCTATAGAACTCCAGAACTTCGTTCAACCTTAACTCCTCGTAAGTAACTCAACGGTTTTTCTTTCTAACCTTACTAGTTTTTTGTGCTTTACACAATGAAGTCACCCAATCAGTTAACCGACCTTAAAGAAAACTCACAGGCATGCAATCAACAGTACATTTAACCACCACATACACTCACGTGAATCATGCACCTTGACTCACGACCCATACAATACATGCATATATACACGACTCAGTGGCTTATAGACTAACTGTCATGCAAGGTCACATTCACCGTTTTTAATTTTTTATCTTTATTTTTTTAGGATTAAGAAACCCTAATTTGTCCTAATTTTAGCAGCGCTTCCGCACGGATTTTTTTAGACTGTAAATTTTGTTCCCTTACTGTGCATGCAACAATAACAACGCAGTTGCATTAATAATTCACGAGATTCACAGATTGGGGAGGGGAAGCTCCCTGATCCGGAATCGCAATTTCCACCCTCTGCCCTTGGTGACTTCGTGATCTTCAGCTGCTCCTCGCCGTGATGTTCTTCTTCTTCGTGATCTTCAGCTGCTCCTGGCCGTGATGTTCTTCTTCTTCGTGATCTTCAGCTGTTCCTCGCCGTGATGTTCTTCTTCTTCGTGATTTTCAACTGCTCCTCCCTTCAGCTTTTCCTACTACAGCTCCTTCCTAAACCTAATCACTCATCTTCACGCCAACCGGGGCTTCCGGCTCTCTTAATTCTAGTCTACTCTTACCGAATTCCTCTCAGCAGCTGGGGCTTCCGGCTCTCTTTTCTCTCTCTTCGTCTCTGGTCGTCCTCTTGCTTCTCTAGTTCCAGTCTCCTTTTTCAACAATCCGCTCTCCCCTCCGACTGACCCCCCAGAGTCTCCTACTCCCAATGGACTCCTCGTTGTTCCCTCGTCGTTCCATTGCTCGGCTATCACCACAGCTGCCACCTTGGTTGCCATATTAATGGCCACACTAAAAAAACTTAACTTAAAAAAAGCTAATTCCTTCCTAGCCATCCTTACAACAACAAGAGAGATGCCTCCACTAATCTAAGAATACTTCACTTGTAATTTTAATCCCTTGTCACATGACGTGCACATGGGTGAAAAAATAATTGAGGCCTTTTAACTAATTCGAGGGTTCTAATTCCACCTAAATCTACCTAACCTCGTATCACCTTTGCATGTGACTACCTTAATTAAATAGTGATTGGTGGAGGCTTTTGCCCCTAGCCTTTCAAGCTTCTCTTTAATTAATTTTTATTAGGCTTTTAAGCCTAATCCTTTGTTCATTTTCCTTCACCATAATTCTTCATTTTTTTCTTCTCTTATCACCCCTTCTAATTGTATTAAAAACACTAGGGCTGCTCGTGGTCTCCGAATTGTTAGAAGGTCGTTATTTTCTCCACTCTTTCTTCTTCATCATTTTCCTTGTTTCTATATCTAACCTTTATTATTTTATTTTGGTTTACTTTTTTTACTCTATTTTTTTTTTGGTTAACCACATAAAAGCCTTGATTGCCATAATATGGCTTCTAAATCAAGAATTGTTAGTTTAAGAGGCCAATTGGCCATTTTAGCAAAAAATCATGGGTTAATTCAACCTTTTAACCCCATTCACTACTTCCTAACATCCATTTATGAGTTGTTTGACCCTTTTGTCATCGAGAACCGATTTTGGGGCTCACAAATTCCCTTCCCTTGTCTCTGAGAACTTCCGTTGGAGCTCCAAAGCCACTCGAAACACGATCAAGAAAAGAGTTAGCGGCTCCCTCACTAAACTTGTTAGACCACGCCACCGACTCTATCCATTTCGAAAAGTGCTCGATCATCACCAACACATACTTATTGTGTCGAGATGTCACTGGCAATGGACTAGCAAAATCTGAGCTCCACCTATATCCCAAGCCCATAATTGGCAACGGTTGCAATTGTGGCATTGGAGCATTAAAAGACGCTCGCACACGATCACAAACCATACATCGGGCTACCAAAGCTTGAACTTGAGTTTGCATTCCTCGCCACCAATAGTGAAGCTGGAGCAAACCATAAGTCCTCCGCACTCCAAAGTGCCCAAGGTCTTTATGCGTGTCCTTGATGAGCTTCACTCTCTCCAATGGAGTCAACACAACCTTCTGCGTGCCATTCGGCCACACCCTCAAAAAGTGAGTCCTCTTCCACATGAATCGTTGAGCTCGTTGAGAGACCCGATTTCTCTCCTTAGCGGACCACATAGGCACCACTCCTCCATTCTTCAGAAACTGCACCACGTTCGTGTCTTCAAAGATGTCTTTGGCACCCCCAAATTCTTCACCCCCATCCTCATCTACTATAGCCACAGTAGCTGATCCGGTGTCATCTCCGCGCATTGCCAACACACTTAAAAATGTCGAACAATGCCAACATGGCAACGGATCTGCATCACCCTCACCGTGCCACCTAGCGCCTGTCACGTCCGCGTGGTTTGGAACTAGATTGCGGCTAAGGCCGTGAGCATCCATATTCACCAATCCCGTTCTATGCACCACTTTGAAGTCGTACTCCATCAACCTTAAGGCCCACCGCGCTAGTTTGCCTGTTAGTTTGTTAGACTCCATCAACCACTTTAAAGGTTGATGATCCGTAACCAACAAAAACTCATTACTATAAAGGTAACATAAAAAACAAACAATTACCCATATTGCGGCCAAGCATTCCCCTTCATACGAGCTATACTGAGCCTCTGCGTTGTTGTTGGACCGAGTAGCGTACGCGATCACGAACTCTTTCTTGGCGTCATCCATTTGCGTCAATACCGCGCTGATTCCCAATGCACTCCAGTCCATATGTAGCTCGTATGTCCTTCCTGCTATCGACCTTCGAAGTATAGGTGCCAATGTCAAACAGTCCTTCAACTCTTGAAAGGCCGTTTCTTGCTCATCTCCCCATATTCAAGGTTGATCATTGCTTGTCAACATGGTTAATGGCATGGCAATAGCACTGCAAGTCTTCATAAAATTTCTATAGTAATTACACAACCCCAAGAATGCATGTAGCCTACTAACATCCTTTGGTCTAGCAATAGACATCACTACTTCAATTTCGCTAGCTACCATACTCAATCCACTTGGATATGTTATGTGGCCTAAATACTCAATGCAGTCCAAGTAGAATTTGCACTTGCTAGGGTGCAACTTCAAACTGTGGAGCCTCAATCTAGCAAACACTTCCATCAAGTCTAGCCTAAGCTGCCTTCAATTTGTCCTAAAGACAACGATGTTGTCAATGTAGCATCTCACAAAATTCAAGCCCAAGAATACTCGGTCCGTAACCCTTTGGAATTCGGCAGGCGCATTCTTCAATCCAAATGGTAAGAATTTCCATTGGAACAACTGCTCCTTCCCATCTTTGTCAATACCCTAGAACCCAGTCTTCTCCTTGTCTTCCTCTCTCAATCCAATCTGGTGGTATCCAGAGCGCAAGTCTAACATACTAAATACCTTGGCGTGATCAATAGCCTCAAAATTCTCCTCCGGCATTGACATGGCATAACGATCCGACTTGGTGAAATTGTTAATCCTCCTATAGTCCCCATACATCCTCTTCTCGGTCCAATTACCGTAGATATCTTTCTTGGATGGCATAACTGTCGCCGATGCATAGTCACAATCCGGTGGAGCCAACTCCACTAGCCCTGCAGCCACCAACTCCTTCGTACAAGCGCGTATCATCCTCCATTCAATGTCGCTATACTTGTACGATTTCCCGTATATAGGTGTTTTGTCCGTCAATTCGATACGTATTTTTTGCCCCTTCAACACTCCAAGATCTTCTAGACTAAAGGCAAAACAATCTAAGTACTCCTTGAAGAACTCATGTTCCTCTACCTCCACTGCTCCATCCGCCACGCCAACTATTGGTTTCCAAGTTTCCTTGGTCACCGCCTCTTTCGGTTCCTTTGGAGCAAGGTTCTCAACCCTTGGTTACTATTGGATGCCATGCAAAGGAGATTCTTCTCCCTCCACTTCTACCAAGCTTCCAAGTCCTTCCAATTGGCTTAGTTTGCCAATTGTCTCCCTTTGGTGAGTTGTGTGTTCTCAAACAAACATCTTCTCCACAGCCTCCTCCAACTCCATCCGTCATTGAGCCAATTCCATTCCTTGGCCCGAGTTCTCCACCTCCTCCAGTAAATCCTTTATTTTGGGCGTTGCAAAAAGGTTTGCAGTACCCCATGCGTTCCATGGATGAGGTGCCAAGGCCTTCTTGCCCTCAACCACTTTGCCGGTCATCGTCACAGAGACAAATGGTTCTCCGGCGGCCCGCAACTCATAATACCCCTTGTAACCGTTCAAGCTAGAAGCTAGGCGCTTTTACTCCGCTATCAACAACAAAACGATCCATGTGACACAGTTCAAGTCCATGGCTTGACCAAGTAGAAATCGTCTTTGTTGCTCCGAAATCCCAAGCACATTGGTAGTGCCGGTGGGGAAGCCCATGGCTTTCTCCTGCTCATCCGCATTGGGCTCAACCACTGCCTGTGACATCGGATCCCACACAAGCCCTGGTCTATTATTCTTAAAGGCGTAAGACCGAGCAAAACTAACCAACGTGGGCTATGCCCTACGAGGTTCTCTTTTGCGGTTAACGACCGCCAAAGGTGCTTAGTCGTCATGGTAAACACGCCGCAGAGCTCTGTGAGGATCCAAAATATCACTCACGTAGACATCCGGCAGGTTGATACCACTCATCGTGGGCTGTAGCAACTCTTGAGATGCCATATTTTTCCACCATAATCACGGGCAATGTGCTCGCGATCCTACCGCAGCTGCATCCTACAATACAGACAAACCCAAGGTTTGATGTATGCGGTGCATCGTCTCTAAGGTCCTTGACCTCGAGCTGCTCATCATTGGTACATTCTGCACGATGTAGCCTCCAGGTCGCTTTTGAGATGCTTGAAGCAAGCTCAACATACGAATCATGTCATAAAATCTGACAGAACGAGTATCTTTCAACCCATTCTGTTGCCCAACCATAGACATGCCTTGACATGGCCAACCAGCAATGACAAGGTCCACATGACCTACATGATGAATGTCCGTGGCGGAGATCAATGCAATATCTCCGGAAAGTGTGGAGAAAGAAGTCTTGATGGCACTAGTAGTCAACAAGTCTCGGAATTGTGTCCTCAATCGCCGTGAATGCCATTTGGCCAAGTGCCTCGCGGCCGCATCCACATCTACATAAATGTAGCGTTTGACCTTGATCCCTGCTTGCAACACCGCCGCCAAGCCACTTTCAATCTCTCCAAATAACTCCAATAAGACAATACCATCCTCCGGTGCCTCCCAGTGGATTGTAGGAGTATCCTAACTCGTGCTCCTCTCCATACTTCTCTTTGGCTTGTGGTAAAATGGACTGCTGCCAAGCATCTTCAATGGTTGCTCCGCATCCTTTTGAAGATGAGTCGTGGTGCTCTACGCTGCTTCGATCACGGGTTGATACCTCTCCGTATCTCTAGTACTCATGTTGCCAGCGTGGGCATACACCTTTTCAAGTGTAGAACTAACCTCAGAGAAATCATCAACACCCCAATGAAACCATGGTGGTTTCCTATTTAAACTTGTTGAGAAGGAAAACTCATCCGCAAGGTTACCAGTCAGAACTCAAATAAATTGAGCTTGCAGCTGAGCCTTCCGATCATCTCCTACTTGTCATCCTGGTCGATAACTTGTTATTTCCTCCCAAAATCTCAAGGTGAACTCCATGGGATATAACATTGCCAAGCCGACCAAGACATCGTATGACTTGGCCTCCGTTACTACAACTTTCACCTTCATAAAGCTCGCATCCTGGACATCATCTTTGTTGAGTCGTAACATCTGCTCCACCTTTGTGATGCCTTTGCGTCCGCCTCGCCCTCCTAGAGCAGTGCTTTCAGACTGCCGTCTTGAGCGGCGTTCGTGTCCTCCTCCACGCACCTCGTAACTGGCGAGTGTGGATGGCGCGGTGCTCTCCTGATGCACCGGCACTCCGGCGCTTCACCTTGCGGGATCAGGTGCGCCCTAGTGGCCTTTGAAAATTGGAAAGAGCGGTCACTGATCATGCCTTTCGCCACCAGCTGCATCTTCTTGTTGCCGCACGCCTCTCACGCCAAGACCGCCTTCTTGCGCAACATGGCGTCCTCCGGCGCAAGCTCCCCCGCGCGCTCTTGTGCTCCGGCGTGCACCACACGACTCCTAGAACTGTTGCACGATAGAACCCCGTGCTCAAGACGTCCAGCTCCGGCACTCAGTTTTGCTTCAACACCTCTGACCTATAGAGTCCAAAACCTCACCAACACCAATGCAACTCACATTCTCAAAACGCATAGAAAGAACTCACTTCGCGAGACTACTTCGTCCGAGATGTGCATGCATAACTAGTGCGTCGTAAGAGGGCTTTCATCTCGTGCAGAAAGTCGTTGTCTGTCCTTGATGCTAGCAGTTCGTGCTCCAAAGCTTCGAGCTTCGAAGTTGCACACAGGTCTGAGCCATAGATGATAGCTTAAGTCAACGGATAGTTCATCCGTGTCATCCAATAAGGTTAGTTTCCAACCATGTCTTCTTAACCTTATTGAATGGGTTTCATCCGTTTAACTAAGTGTGTTCACACTTGTGCAACAACAGGCCAACACTACGACATAGGCTCCCAAAACACAAATTTTGAAGTTTTAAGTGTCACTAAACCACTAGAAATACACTCATATCTCAGTGGTGATCTCTCTCAAGTAACAAACAAGTACAAAATACTTGCAAATTATACAATAGTCAAGTCCATGCTACTCTTGAAGAGTTGAAGCATGATCACGATGCGACTAACGATGTGCACACACACCCTCACCTCATCACGTGGGAGACTCAACTTGAGAAAGATGAGTCTCCCTCAACCACACACGTGGAGGTCATTTGGGCTACAAGTCCCAAAATGAGGAGTCAAAACACACCACCGTTGACCTAGCCGTCACACGGCACTAACCCTAACCCTAATCACCAATTAGGGCTAAGTTGCACGCCTTCCGGTAACTTCACAACTCCCTAGGTGGTTTTTACCCGTATACCACCTATACAAACACCTCCATGCGCCAATCCTGACAACTTATTGAATTTAATATCGATAATCAATAACGTTTATAGAAATAATACTAAAAAGTCACCAAAAAAAAAAATTGCAACGTTTATAAAAATAAAGGATGAAAGTACAAAAGATAAAACATAATTCATCTAAACCAATTGAAAGGAATAATCTATATTGTATTACTTTGACAAAATTCTTCCAACTAAACTATCTGAAAAAAAGCCTATAGTGGTTTGGTGAGAATTTTCCAAACAATGAGATGAAACTTCCTTTTGAAGTACTTGAATGGTCCTAATGTGTAATAGAACATCATTTGGCCTTTACTGAAAGTATTTTTTCAAAGCCTCTAGAGCGAGCTCAACAACACCAAATCCTACGATCTCTTCTACCTCATCAACTACAACCTCATCAACATCCAGTTCTTGTTGATTGGATGGAAGCATATCCAAAAATTCCTCATTGGTAGGTTCATAGGGATTGTTTAAATCAAACTCCAACTCATAATTTAGATATTCATGAGCTTCCATGGCATCGCTCTCCTCAGTGTCTGATGACAACAATGTCAATTGATGAAGTAAAGTAGCAATTTCATCAACCTCTTTCACAAATCTAGGTTTCTCTATCTCCTTCTCAACAAGAACCAAAATGATACCCGTATGCTTCCAACAATTTTGAGTTGTTGATGTAATCACTCCAATATGCCATGTCTGCTCTACCATAATTAAAGCTTAATACACATCAATTGCAAACACTTCGTTTGCAGTGAGGCAATCTATCTAATATTGAATCAACAACTTTCGGTAGACTGATTTGAAAGATGCAATGATGTCTGCATCCATTGGCTGAAAACGGCTAGTGGTATTTAGAGGTAAAAAACTAACTGTGTGATTCTCAATCGTGACCCCACGTTTGGCACCTGATGATCAGAGAAGTTATCTAGAAGCAAAACCACCATCTTTTTATGTGCCAATTACATCCTCCTCTCAAAATCCAATATTAATTGCTAAAAAATGTTCGTAGTCATCCATGCCTTCTTGTTAGCGGTCCATTTGATACCTAAGTTCTCCGAGTAATGAATGTGCCTAGAAGTGAAAGCCCGGGGCTTTAGAAATTGATTTATAATGAGTGGAGGAAAGCAAATGGTTCCTATGGCATTTGCAGTGAGCGCCACAGTAATTCTTTCCTTCTGTTTCTTCTTCCCATATAGTCTTTGGTAGCCAAAGTACGATTTGGCTCTAACCTGTAAAAAGGCCCGTCTCATCGATCTTAAAAACATCAGCCAAAGTATCAGCAGAAGCGTCCTCACCATGCCTTGTTAATGACCTGTTATTAAAGCGCTTCTTAAACTTCCCCAACCGATCCATATGAAAATTGGAGTTCTTTCTCACTAGGATTTCTTGGTACTAGTGCATAGAACTGCTTTGCTGCGGCTATCACCAAATCATCAGATATTGTGGCACCTCTCTCTTGCATTGTAATAACCCAATTGAAAGTGATTTGCTCCACTTCGGGACATTGCACCTTTCTAATGCGTTTTGTGTCAGCCCAATGGCCCACATCAAAAGTAGCGAGTTCCCCCTTACGTTTCAACAGTCTACCAATAGTCATCTGTGAGATTGAAGTTCCATATTTGACATTGGCCCATTCAGCCAAAGCCTTGTTGCTCATTTCCGCCCCAAAGCCGACAAGCTCTCATGATGATTAATGATCTCTTGCTTCTCCTTGAAGGAGAACTCTCGACTTCTACCCATTGCAAAGTTCAACCTTATAAAAAATATTCAAATATAAATGTTGCTAATGTAAAATAAAGTTGAACTCCAAAATGATGGAGCTTGGTGTCTGGTTAAGCATGTTGATGCAAAGTTGAATCGAAAAGCTCAAATGACAAAATTCGCAAAGTTGCCCAATGTCAAAGCCTGTTGATGCAATCCTGAATAAAAATTGAAATAAAAATGATGCCAAAGCATGTTCATGCAAAGCCTGTTGATGCCAAGTGACCTCTGCACCGAATCCGGATGACTGGACCAAATGCTCTTTTACTCAAAATTGTAGTGACCTTGCCCACTCTAAACCTTGTGAAATGTTCTTTCACTCTCACCCCCTTCTCCAAAGCACAATACAAAATCCTAGAAGAAGAAGAAGAACGCCGGTCTCCGAAGGGGGCCGGCGTGAATAAAGTGTCTGTTCATTCCACCACCAAGTCCATGCCCACCGGGCATGGGTTGGTAGGATGGAACTACTTCCCCCTCTCGAAGGTAGACACTATATCCACAGTAACAAGTAACCAATAACAAAGAACCCAAGGTCCCTAAAGTTTTTTTTTTTTTTTTTTTTTTTTTTTTTATAAATTTTAATTTTTAATTATAAGGGCGGGCGTGTATGGTGAGGTGCAATATAGGTCTATGGAGAGGGATTCGATGTGTCAGGAAGAGGCTGGTTGTTTTCAAGTTTTCGTTTGTGTAGGAGTATCGACATAGCATGTTGAATTGCGATAGTGTTAATGTTAGAAAAGGTGGTTTTGATTGAGGTGATGGGGATTTTAAATGTTTCTTCAAGGGTTGTCATTGAGGGAATGAAGGTGGTGGCTCTAGCACCCGCGGTGATGACAATGAGGGGGTCTACTTTCCATCCTAATGCTTGAATATCGTCAAGTAATGGTTGGTATTTGTTTGTTTTGTTTGCAATAGTGTCCGGAGAGAATCTATCATTGCAATATGTGAATTCAATAAATTGGATAGTGAGATTTGGGTCTATGTGGATTGGTGGTGGGTCTTTGTGTGAAAGCCCTCTAACACATAGTAGGTCAGGTTTGAATCTTGCGTTGCAGTGGCATCTTTGAGTGTGACAAATGCATGGTAATAGCCAAGGGGGGACCGTATTTTCTTGTGGGTTGTCATTAAAGGTTCCTGCATTCATGAGAGTGAAGCACCGGGATTTGGTTGATGAAATAAGTAGTTTACGAATAGCCCATACGGCTTTGTTATGTCTTTTGACAATTAATGAGTGTATATGGGGGTTTTGGCACTTGAGTAAGACATGTAGCCATGTGTCCGGGTCCGTGGTGTTGCAAATTGGACATGTTATTGTAGGGAATCTTTCAATTCCGAAGAAGAGTTGTTTGCGGGCATTTCCCATGTATTGTCCAGTGCGGAATTTGATTAGGCATGTGATTTGTGCGTCCGTAATTATGGGGTTTTTCCAAAAATTGTTGGACAATTCGTTGTGAATATTTGGGTTGCCGGTCCATTTATCAATATTGGGGAAATTTTCTGTGAGTTTTTCCAAGTTATTTACAAGATCATGTTTTTTGAGGTATTTGTCAAGGAAACGTATGGGGCCTTTGTCTGGAGTTTCTCCCATAGAGGGCCATTCATATCTATGAAAGTAATATGGGGTGGCATGGGCGTGTTCGTATGGGTGTTCCGCATTTTTGTGGGTTTTTTCTTTTCCTTCTTTTGCTAGTTTGTCGGCTTGTTCATTGCCGTCAATATTGGCATGAGCACGGACTTTGTGGAGTGTAGTAATCTGTGTGCGATTTTGAAGCATTACAACCATAGATGTGAGGATGGTTTTGTCCGGGTGACTGTTGTGTAAAGTGGGGTGTTTTATGTGTGTATTAAGGAGATATAATACATTTATGCAATCTGTAAAAATGTGAGCCGGTTCGTTTGGGTATTGAGTGGTGATTATCTTAAGGGTTTTGTGTATAGCCATCATTTCGGCTCTTAGGATATTTTGGAGTCCATGTAGTCTTTTACCTAATTTTATTTGTTTGGTTGAATTGTATACCCCATAACCGGCTTTTTCTCGGTGCCAGTGTCCTGGGCTTACTTCGGTTGGTTCTTTGAATGAGCCGTCAGTGTAGTAGCTAAAGTTGGGGTCAAATTTAAGGACGGTATTGGTTTGGTAGTTGGGGAATGGGAGGTTCATTTCGGTAATTGGTAATGAAGAGATGTTTATGTGGGGGGTTTTAGACCATTTTTTGTTGCGGTTTACACGGATTGAGATCGGCGTGGCAGGGGCAATGGCGGTGTATACCTTGTTAATATTAAGATTTTTTGCTATTAAAGTGAGATGAGTAAGGTTTTCCATTCTACCTATTTCTTGAGTTTGGTGATGTATGCATAGGATACGTAAGGTTGCTGGTTCAAGGCGGGGTGTTATTATTTGCGGTGGTATAGTGGGTTCTTTGTATGTCATAGAGTCCGCTTCGAATAGTACTATGATGTGGGAGTCCGGGAATGGGCCTAAATGTGGGTTAGAGTTTTGGTACCATTGAGTGTCGGGAGTGATAATAATGGTGATGTTATGGTTGGGATCGTTGTTTGCCGCTAGGCGCGCCCAATGTATTGCTTGTTGAGTTTCTACTTCATTGTGAGGGTGTGCAAGGCCTATTCCACTCCATCTATGATCAAAGGCTTTTCCAAGAGACCCAAAAATCTTATCCCGCTCAAATGGAGAGTAGAATTTTGAAATTTTTGTGGAGCATGTAACGGGGGATGAGAAGTATGAGTGTGTGATATTCATAGATGTAATAAGGTAGTTTAAAATGGGATCAGGTAATGTGTAGTGTGCATTTTTAAAGGGATCATTTTTGGGTATACGGTATTTATATCTTGATATAGCCATACAATTTCAGTTTCAAATGTTTGGGGTACTGGTTCAATGTTAATGGGGGTTTGTAGTGCGTTATGGTATTGGTTCCACAGCCATTGTAGTCTAGTGAGTGGTATGGTTATTAGATGTCTCCCATTACCTTCGTATATGTGGGCATTATCTTGTTGTATTTTGATAGTATTTGTTTGTGCGAGGATGTCTGTTTCGGGGTTGCATTCGGTTGTGAAGATGTTAAGGAGGGGGATAATAAGAGGTGGTGTGACAAATCTATTATCTCGAGGTTGTGCTTGAGGGTGGTGTAATTGTATGATATTTAGGTAGTAATTATTTTGAGTTGTAAGGTAGTATTGTGTGAGAATTTTGGTGTTGTGTAAGGAAGTATTTGGGTTGTGCCAAGGGAAAAGATTTCTTTGTGAGAGCCATTTGGTGTAGGTGGTGTTATTGTGGGACCAATGGCATAGGTATGTCGTATAATGTTTACTTATGTTGTAAGATTCAATGTATTTTCTATGTTTGTGCGCGGTTATGTTGTTTATTGGGTGTATGGAAGGATTTTTTAATATATGTGGTGGGGGGGTATATGGTCGTGAATGTGGCGGATTTGGGGGAATTAATGGGGGGTTGTTGTTGGGGTGGATGTCATTGTGGCTAATGATGTACGGGTCTTTAAGTGTGTAAGGTGGGGCGTGAGTGGTGCAAGGGTTGGGGCATGTAGGGAGGCATGGAGGATGACAAAATAATTGTTTAGCAATATTTAGTGCACTTTTTATTAATTTGTGAGGGGTACCGTAGACTGTTTTGTAGCTCTTGTCTTCCATAAGGTGTGTTCCATTTGGTAGTGTAATTTGTTTTAGATCGGTAATGTTTGCAGAAAAAAGTTTTTGTAGGAGTTTGTCGGATAATTGTCTGTCAAGTCTAGGGAGGTTATGTATTTCATTTGCCCAGTTTTGTTCGAGCGGCGCGGGGCCTAGTAGGAAATCTTCTAGTGTGCTTTTTAGAAATGTTTGACCTTCTGTTTTGAGTAAGAAGAGTGTGCGGGTAATGGGAGACGGAAGACAATCAGTATTTTTAAGTCTCTGGAGGTATTGTGCTCCACCATAAATGGCAAGGGTGTGCCGAAGGAGTCCATTATAAATTAATCCTAGTCGCCCCTTGTCGTTAAGTGCATTCTGGAGTTGTTCTCCAATGCAACGTAGATAGGCATTTTTGAGGGAAAAGGCTTCTAATCCGAATAGTTCGTGGGGGAGTTGTGTAATGACATTGGGTGTGCAATTAGGGAGTCCGCATACTTTCTTTTGTAAGGCTATGATTTTTTTATCAAGTTTGTTTATGGCGGGCATGGAATAAGGGACCGCATAGAAACTATATGCGATACCTGGACGTATGACAGTATCAATCATTTTTATTTTTTGTTGCAATGTGGCCGGACATAGTGTAAGTTCCTTGCATTGTTTAATAAGTTTTGTAGTAGTAGCTTGGATTTGAATTTTCCATTTTAGTGATGGGACTAGGTTTATTCCAAGGTATATGTAGGATTGGTTTTGGTTAAGAACCGGAATTGGTTGGTTACGATATTGGATATTGGAAGCTTGTATGAGGGCTTTGAATGCGGCTGGATTTATTTTGGATTTGTTTGGGCATCCAGTTACGGCACATTTCTGGACCCCAAGTTCCATCCCGGTCCATAGACAAAATTTGTCTATTTTGTCTAATTGAATTTGGAGTGATTTAAGGCGACCGGAGATGGCCGCTAGATCGTCAGCATATGCGGCGGAGTTTACGGTGATCTCTGAGGTGCCAAATGTGTAGCCATTATTGCCTCTTTGAAGCCATCTCAATAGAGGTTCTAGAAAGATGATGAAGAGGTATGGGCTCAGTGTATCGCCTTGGATGGTACCACGTTGGCCAAAGAATTCTCCGGTGTATGTAGTGGTAGATTGAGAGTATATATTACCAACCAGTTTGACTACGTCTTCCGGATATCCAAGATCACTCATAAGGGCTAGCAATCGAGGATGGTCAATGGAACCGAATGCGTTTTTAAAGTCAATGTAGAGTATGTAAATGTCTTTATTAGTGAATTTTGCATCTTCAAGTGCGGCAATGAGGGTTTGAAGTTGCCGTGTGGTGCTTCTCTCGGCTCTAAATCCTTCTTGGCTTTCGTGTAATATTTGGTGTATTTCCCCGTAAGCCGATAATATTGATGTTAGTGTACTAGTATATAATTTATAAATGGTGTTAGCTAAGGCAATAGGTCGGTGGTTAAAGGCAATAGGTCGGTGGTTAGGTAGCACATATGGGTTTCCTTTTTTGTATAATAAGATTGTTAGACTTGTTTTCCAAGATGCGGGAATGGATTTTTGTTTGTAACAATGAAGGAAAAATAATGATAGGAGGTCGTGGAATCTTGGGGGCATATTTTTTAGAATTGAGTTGGGTATATGGTCCGGGCCGGGGGCTTTGTTAGTTCCCAAATTTTTTAGGCACATGTTGTATGTGTCTCTGTTATAATATGTGGAGAGGTATTGTTGGTTCGCCTCTTTTGTCAATGGTAAATCCGTCTAGATCATGCCACGGGTATTGCTTAACTCCGCACGTGCATGTTGATGTGTGTTGTGGTTGGAAGTGACATGGGGGGGTGGTTGGTCTATTATTTATGGATTGTTGAAAATGTATTTCGTTTGCAATGTCATCAGGGCTGGTTAGAATGTTATTGTTTTGATCTAAGATGCAATCTAGTGGCAGGTTTGTGTTATTTTTAAAGACTTTTCTATTAATCTTTTTTGGGCTAGTTTCGTATAGTTGGCGATATTTAGATATGGCTTTTTTGACACATTCTCTTGCATATCTTGTAGTAATTTTCCGAGCTTCTTTATTGGCATTTTTTGCAATGATTGCAATGTCTTTTAACCATTCTTCGTGAGAGGTGTTAGGTAGTGGTAATTGTGGGATATGAGGGTGACGGAGGTTTTGTAGTTCGGAGATTATGGGGTGGGTTTGCCAATTATGATTATTTTTAGCGGTGTAGATTGTTTTGCGAATGGTGTGGTATGTGGCAAGATGTTGTTTCCACTTTTTGGCTAGTTTTCTCGGGAGGAACCCCCCTTGTTTTGACGTTCGAGGTGTGAGTTGTGGAATCGGAGGCGCTTTACAGGTTTTTTCTAATATGATAGAAATTTCGTTAATTAGTTTGTCAAGAGCCGTGCAAGTTTCTTGCCATTGTATGTGTGTGAGGTGTTGGTGGTTAGAGAGAGTATCTGTAAGGGAGTCTATTTGTAGTGAGTTCTTTTCAAAGAATATTGTGTTAAAGTTATCCAGGTTTTCTTTTGGGATGGGGTTTAGTATTTTAGTATCATTTGAGTTGGTGGTTGTGGGAGGTCTGCTAATAAGGGTGTTGTGAGGTATATGTAGTTGGATTGGGAAGTGGTCCGAGTTTAAGTTGGTTGTGGTATTTGTGGTAGATGTATATCGGGTATGGTTAGGTGTTTTAATGTAGAATCCATCAATTAGGTTGGTGTGTGTGTAATTATGTCCGCCTTGACGAGAGTATTGTGTAT